>JANHGB010048959.1:0-23565 GCA_026283785.1 Coracopsis vasa
AGAAAGTTGGGGCTGTTCAGCCTGGAGAAGAGAAGGCTGCATGGAGACCTCATAGCAGCCTTCCAGTATCTGAAGGGAGCCTGTAAGGATGCTGGACTCTTCATTAGGAACAGTATTGACAAGACATGGGGTAATGGGTTCAAACTAAAACAGGGGAAGTTTAGGTTAGATATAAAAGGAAGAAGTTCTTTACTGTAAGGGTACTGAGGCACCGGAACAGGTTGCCCAAGTAAGCGGTAAACGCTCCATCCCTGACGGTGTTCAAGGCCAGGTTGGACAGAGCCTTGGGTGACATGGTTTCGTGTGAGGTGTCCCTGCCCATGGCAGGTGGATTGGAACTGGATGATCTTAAGGCTCTTTCCAACCCTAACTATTCTGTTTCTAAGAAGAGCCATAAAGTAGTTCCCACAAGCTGACATGCAGTGGCAAGATTTTCTTAATCTTCTCACTCAACTTTATGGAGTTCAGCATTCTCTTTCAGCTCCAGATCTCCTTTTCTGTTCTGGCACTGGTGTGGGGAAAGAGTCAGCAAGTTTCCCAAGAGTTTTGTGGGTTAATCTTTACCAGCTATGCAGTACCACAGTTGCCGTGAAGTCAGTGAGCAAGGACAATTTCCCCTAACCTCATAGTTTCTCCACTGTTTCTCTGCCAACAGGTGTAATTTCAGTTCTACCACCTCTTACCATGACACTTGCCTCTTTGAAAACATAAAAGGAACAAAGAAAAAATTGGGTGACCTTCCTGGGCAACTTCAAACCACTCTGTCTAGCATTTGTTTAAGTTACTCATCACATTAATGTCCTAAGAGGCTGAACAATGCAGCGTGCACATTTCCAATGGGCAGGACTCATCAGAGATTTGTCGTCTATGCCAGAACTACATAATAGCACTTTCCTATCTTGCAAGATTGTGATGTTGTAATGTCCCAGGGCACTACAAAGAAAAACTTGTCATTTCCTTGATCACAAATTGAGCACAGGCACTATGGAACTGAGGGTAACAACTCCAATCCCCGTTAACCCTGGTCATCCACTGTGGACACAGAGAAAAGTCTAAAATCAGGGTCCACATAGCAGATAGCAACTCTGCTCATTCCTCCTAGCAATATCCAAATGAAGCCCACGTGCATCCTACATCCTGCCTCTCCACAAATCAAGGCCAGCATTCCCACTGAACTCAGTCTCACAGTTAGCCCTAAAAGAATTGAGGTAGCCTTTCCAATTTTCCTTGGAACGGCATCTAACAGACTTCCTGTAGCAACAGTGGGATGGCCATTACTCCTCCTTATTCCCCAGGAAAACGGAGGGATAAGGGAATTGTGCAATGATGTAATGAAGCTAAGAGCCAACGTTTAGGTTCTTTTGTGCTCCTTTTAAGTCATTTGCTTCTTGCAGCGAAATCAGATGGAGCAAAATGCCTTTTTGATGCAGATCAGCTGTTTTATGGTGTTAGCCATGCCTTCTTGCTAAATGATGTTACTTTTTGTGTTCTAGGAACATTAGCCAAATGACTTGGGGTTGTGGAAATATGTTAATATTATGAAACTTTCCCCACAGCTTGTACCTCTCTGGAAGAACCAAGGCAGAGATTTCAGAATTATACGAACCAATAAATTGGGAAATAATTTGCATAATAATTACATTTCAACAAAACAAACCATACAACTAAAATAACCTCTTTTGGCAATAATTGACACCAAGAAAGTAAATGATGTCTGGCCCACCCACATGCTCCTTTTTTTCTGATCAACTGAATGCCGCAACACTGCTGTGCCTCTTGAGCTATGCATTACAAATGATCCTGGAGAGACAGAAAGTTGCCAGAAAGACCTTATGAGATCCATGTATTTATCACAAGCTAAGAGTGATTTTTAAGAATTTACTGATTCTTCTTTCTGATCTTTCCTAAAGATTTGCTTAGTGTCTTACACTAAACAAACTCTCTCATCTGATGCTTTCATAAAATCTCTTGAGCTCTGCCTACACTGAAGGCAAAGGTAGCAGTGGCCAGGGTTTATGTATTGAGTTTTTTTCTGAAGAATTCAATAAGGCTGTTTGTTTGCAGGATTTACAGTGAAGTGTAGATGTACAGATGAGAAACCTAATTTCTACAGAAGGTTTTTCCTCTCAAAAAGAGATACAAAATATCCCACTGGGACACTAAACTTATGATTGCATGTGATTTTTGGATGGAAGCTTACCATATTTTTAGACTGGAAATTCTTTGTTCACTGCTATTGGTAAATAAATTAAACAACCCCCAAATGACGGCAGCATCTGTAGATGTGCTCAGGCTGACAATGGAACTAACATTCAATTATAAGAAAACGAATAGCTACAGTTTTCTATAGCTGTTTGAAAATAGCTATTTTATCCTTATACTTAGGATGGAGTGAGGTTATATTACTGCCATTTTAAACTTATAAAAGCCTTCAGAGTTGGCAACATAAAGGACCATTGTCAAAAGATGCTTTCATACATCTCTGACTTCAAGCACAAAAGTAAGATGACAAACTGTATGTAATAGTAAAGCAAACTGAAGTGAGTTCCTGCTTAGAGCTAAATCCAGGTTCAAGTATTTTTCTGAACTGTAAACTGAAGTCCAAATTGTTGATGGAAATCTTCCCACTGGCAAGTGCAGGTGTCTAGCCTAAAGATTTCTATTTATCCCTGGCTTGCCAGTAATTTGGCAGTGGCAACACCCATGACATAGCTCCAGACACAAAAGAGAAATTCAGGGCTGCCTCAATCTGCTTCCCAATATAGCTGGTGCACAGGATATAGCAGACATGATCTCAGCTGCGTGGGAAGGTGTAAACTGCCTCCTTGCTGCACTCCTATGCCTTGGTGTATGCCCTTCCTGGGTGCCTCACATATACAATAGTGTTACTAAAGACACCAATCGGCCCCTAAGTGGTTGTTATTCTTGCTGGAGAATTAGTACTGACAGGGAGTTACTAAAGAGGTTCATCAATTGAGCTACAGCACCCATCCTTGCACATACTCTAGTACTCAGACTAACTCACCAAAGGTATAACCACTACCTTCTAAAACTAAGTTTAATAGAATCATAGGATCATATAATAGCAGGTTGGAAGGGACCTCAAAGACCATCTGGTCCAACCTTTCTAGGCAAAGCATGACATAGACCAGATGTCCCAGCACCCTGCCCAGCCAAATCTTAAAAGTGTTCAGTGTTGGGGAATCCACCACTCTGCTGGGGAGATTATTGCAATGGCTCACTGTTCTCTTTGTGAAAAATTTTCCTCTTGTGTCCAGTCAGAATCTCCCCAGCAATAACTTGTGCCCGTTACCCCTTGTCTTTTCCATGTGTCTCCTTATAAAAAGGGAGTCTCCATCTTCTTTGTAGCCACCCTTTAAATACTAGAATATGGTGATAAGATCTCCCCTGAGCCGCCTTTTCTCAAGGCTGAAAAAGCCCAGCTCTCTCAGCTTTTCCTCATTCAGCAGGCTTTCAAGTCCTTTGATCATCTTTGTGGCCTTTCTTGGACCCTCTCCAGCCACATTTTTTGTATAGTGGGGACTAAAACCGAGCACAGTATTCCAGGTGTGGCCTGACAAGCACTGAGTAGAGTGGGATAAATAGTCCACACTGGGTGGAGATGATCATCTAGAGCAACTGGGCTATACTGGCCTTCAGCTGATGGCAACTAGTAAGGTCACAGTGACAGTCCATAGGTCTGTCTGGGGAAGGTAGTTCTGACTGCCTCACTGGAGCTATGTTGGAGTGAGCAGCCATGAGTTTTCAGATGGTCTCAGAGCAGCTTATTCTGGTGAATTACTAACGCAAATCATGCAACCTGGTGCCAGCCCACAAAGCTACACTTAGACTGAGAATTGCAAAGGTGGAACTGCAGTGGTGAAAAAAAACAAAAGAAAAGAGTAAAACTAGAAATAAAAGTAAATACTGGGCCTAATTTGCCATCTGCTAATTCCATTCAGTCTCTTATAGTCTTACTGCTTTCCAAATATCTCCCACCCTCTAAATAGATGCTTTTTGATTATTTTCCACAAGATTGCTTTGTTTTCTCACCATGTTCCATCTCACCTTGTTATTTCCTCTTCTACATTTATAACCTCCTCAGGTCATTTTCCATTATTTCTATACCAGTGGCTGTTTTTTTGACACACCTCCCAGTTTAATATCTTCTGCTGGTTTAATTAACACACTGACTGCACCCTCTCCAAGCTCATTAATGAAGATATTAAATAAAGCCAAACCTTGCATTACTGCTTGCAGTGCCCCAAACAACTCCTCCCCATAGCTCCATATGTTCCCACTAATGATTGCCCAATGTTCACAGCCCATTAGCCAGATTTCAGTCTCTACCGAAGCATTCCAGTCCAAGCCAATTTCTATTTACATATCTCAGGTTATTTAAGACACAAATACTATCCTCTTTTCTTTAGGTGTATGTACCAGTAAAGCTACATTTTTAACCATCTGAGAATCTGCCCTTATGCAGCTCAGCCTTGTGCTTTCTCTTAATTCTTTAACGCTGAAACTTAATTCTTTAACGCTGTGTAAAAAGTGATTGTGCTTGATTTATTCCTGCTTAGCTTTAGGTCCTGGCTCAGCTGTCAGTTCAGCCCAACCACCTTTCATTTCATCACAATACGTGACATGTTGCCACTCAAATATTAATTCCAATTTGTCTACATATTAATACTGACACAGATTTGTTTCAATGAGTTTCCAGTGATGTAACTGAAAGTATAGTTGAGTCAATCCCATTTGTTTTTCCTGGTTTCACTCTCTCATATGGCCCTTACTCTGCCAAATTTTAAAGACCAAATAGGATTCAATACGCTTTGCTGAATAAGGAAGGTTGAGGCATACTCTATCAATTGTGGGCCTGTATGATTACAGATATTTTGTCTTATCCTCAAATCCAACCGGTGGTTCCCACACAGACTTACTGGAGCTACTTGTGTGACTTTTGTGCTTTGGACTCCAGTAGCTTAATAATGACTCAATTAGCTGGGAGGAAATTGTCCTGCTTCCTTACAAATGCTTTGGTATTACCTTTGCATTTCATGGCACTAGGGGTTTGCCTAAGATCCATGATATTTATAAAGGTAATTGGAGTTGTTCATTAGCTGGCTTTCACAGACTCTGGGATATGGTCCATCCTTCTTCCGCAGATTTTCAGTTCTTTACTTTATTCACATGCTTTGTGCCAAACCTCAGGATGATAGTAGAGCTGACTTAATGAGGATTGCCCCAGCTACAGGGGAATGCAGGCACAGCTACTCCTGCTTACCCTACGCCAAACCTATTGTGAATATATAAATGATGTATCAGGCAATGGATGTAAGTGCTGCTGCAGCTGGTGCAGCTTGTGCTGTGGTAGTAGCCAGTACATCCTGAGCAGCCCTGAGCTCTCAACTGCTCTTTAGGACAGGGCAGTCGTGGTTCAGCAAAAAAACAGATAAGGTATTGTGGCTGTTCTCTCTCAGAACTGTCAAACTCATTCTGGACATTGAGCTCTAGTTCTGAATACTGATACAGCTATCTTTATTTTGTATGCATGCAGCTCAATTTCTTTATAATTCTACTTAAAAAATCCATTATTTGCTAGTGGAGCTATTCTAGCTATATAGCTCCCCTCCAAGCACACCACAAAGGCTACAAGTTTTCTGGTATTTATTGTTTGTCTAATATTATCTTCTCCCTTTACTTTAGCTTCCTGGCTCTTTCATGGCTCCCTTTAAACTCTTCTGTAAACACATAATTAATTTTTCCTGTGTATCCTGGCAGTGCTGAGGATTTCCCAGCTCAGCTAATGCACATAACACTGCCAGCCACAACTTCGAGAAGACAAGGAGGGAAGAACCATTTCAAAGACCTGAACCAAGGGAGAACCCTTAACTTTCAGCAAATAAGCCTAGGGTATATTTTGAAATATTCTTCTTCAGACCAGTAGAGGGAAGTCATGTAAATACACAGCAGTCAGTGCAGTGTGATTTTGTTATTCCCATTCCTGCAGTTCTTTTTCATTTAATTCTCTTCCTTCCAGCGCAGGTGGGTGGGGGCAGATACATGTTAACCTCTGAGAAATTAGGAAAGGCAAAAATTGCAAGAAAAAGGTAATACCCATTATTAGATCAATTAGTGTAGCTGGAAAAATCAGATAAACTTTTGAATACACTGTCTATCTTCAAGTCTGAAATAGCAACTCACACGTTCAAAAACCTGCCAACTTTTTCCAGCTATATATATTGATCTAATTAAAAACAAAACAAAACTATAAACCGGTCTTGCCTGTATCCACAGATTATCACGGCTGCAGTAATACAACCTCAAAGGAAGACTAGTTTGAGCATCCATAATGACTAGTTCAGCCTGTAAGAGGACAGAGCATGGAGGAGATACACCTGGTTGTACAAGTAGGAGAGAAAGCTGAGTCAACAGAGAAAAACATGACAGGATGGATATGACGCACCTACTCCCAGTGTCACTTAAAGCTTCTCAATATGGCTTAAAGAGGAAAACAAAGTCATCCCGAAAGCTGGACTCTCTCAAAATGGTGGGGGAGGAGGAACAATGTGGATTCTTACCCCATGGTGAGCAGCAACAGCCCTGTGAATTAACGAAGGGTTTCTGTGAAAAGCGGATGGCGCAGGAACCAGTTCCCATTGGGGGACCATTGTGAGCAGCTGCTTAGCATCCCAGAGGGAGTAGGAGCAAAGTGACATTCAGTTCTGAATTGGCAGCTTCTCCTACACTTAAATAATGTATTGATGAGAGGGAGATATCTGTGACTTGCACACAGCAACCCACTGAGCCACTGCTGCCACGGGCTGAGGACACTTCCAGGAGATGCACACCACTCTATATGCACAATCATCCTAGGACAGCCACACCTCCAGGCATGCTTGACTGCTCAATTTGACCTGACCCAATGATAAAGGGCAGAAAAGACACTAATATATTTTGACAGAGACGCACCACTTAATCCTTTTTTCCCCTATCAATAAGCTCTCTTGCTTTTGCTTCCTAGCAGGCATTATGTAAATTGAGAGTTCCCTGAAGTGATATTTGCAACTGCAGGATCATACAAGAAAGGGCACAATGCTCCATTGCCAGTACAACCCCCTACCCCTACTATTCTTTTTCAAATAATACTATACTCACGGTAAGTACTAAAAATATGTACTCTACCATTCAAGCACTTAATGCTCTTAAATGCCACTTTGTTCAGGGGAAATAGTCTTTGTTAAGCATGAAATCCACGAGGAACAAAATTTATGTTTCAATCTGATTTACCATATATTTTTATATATATATGTATTTATTTTTTCCAGCTGAATACCTCAGCTAAATCTCTCTCTAAAACGCCATGCAGCTAAAGCAAATACTTAAGGGAGGCTGTTCATAACTTACTGATGATGTTGGGTATCATCATCTGCTGGCTTATGTCTGAATTTTATAGCCACTTCCTGGGGTTTGGATGATGCACAGGAAAAGGGTCACCAGGAAAAGAAAAATGTGTATATCACAGGGCTATCAGTGTATGTGCTGTGATCACTACAAATAAATGGATTAGCCAATTTTAGTTGAAGTAGCAACATATCAAACTAAGTGATAGGACACTGAAGCCCTAAGTTTTCCATAGCAGAGAGACACAAACATCCTCAGAGACCAAGGCTGACTTAGACATTCCTCTAGGGCACTTGACAGTAGTTAAAATTCATTTAAACTTGAACCACTGGCTCTGTCCCTGCTATAAAAAAATAGCGTGATTTGCAGCAGCAATGACCATCAGCAGAGAGACATTTACAGTACATACAGGGTTCCACTTTCCTATACCCTGAGCTTTATTTCTTTTTGCAGTTGTTGAATGCCACACCAAACACCCAGCCTCTTGCTTTATTCAGAAGGATTCTTCATCCAAAGACAGAATTGGTTTCTTTTCCTTAACCCTTGGGGTTGCTATTTTATTATCATGAATTATTTGGGATTAGTAATGAAGTGCAGATCACAGTGTCTGGAGTCCTTCACAGAGGGTGTATGCTCTGCACTGTTTCATTCTCAAGAGCACTGTTCTCACTTTATTCAAAAATATTCATTATAATTTATAGAGAGTCCCAATATTCCCCCATATATGCAGCTGCATATATATTTGCTGTATAATTTTGGGGAAGTGCAGGACTCACAGTCCTACTGAAATTAATGTGTGTTATTCTAGTGTCCTCCTAGAAACTTCAGGTATCAGGTGATACATCAAATATTTAGTTTCCCTCTTTCATCGCTATATCCTGCAATCTCACTCGGTTCTCACCTCCTCTTTCCCCCGACAATAAATTCGCTTATTGACATAAATGACTGTTTTGCTGAGCACAACTTCAGTGTTTGGCCCTTAGCTTCTCTGAGAGCAAAGGTGATGTCCAGATCAGACGCAATGCTCAGGTGCTTCCTCAGCTTATTTAAGGCATCAGTACAGAAAGAATTTGACTGTGTGACTCATGACTAAAGCTGTGTTTAGGGAAGGAAGGACAGAAGGAGGTTAGTTCAGCACAAGCTACAAGAAAATCTGCAGAATCATCATCATAACCATCCTGCAAACTTACATTTCTCACTAGTCCCATCTGGCCTGATCCAAAGGCTATCAGATTTTGGATTTGGACCAATGTGCAGATGCCTTTGTCAGTACAAATTCAGTGCAGAATAAAATGTTGGCTTTCTTTATTGGCAGAGGATTTAGCAATAGGAAGAAGTTCAGTCCAAACCCTTTCTCCATGTGTGGCTGTTCCAAGAGCTCCCAATTCACAAAGGTTCAACCTTGACCCTACATCCTCCTGCTTCTACTCCATGATCATCTGGCTTTCCATCAGCATGACTCTAATATGTAACTCACGTATGTCAGTCACTCAGCAGCTGAAGCAAGATGGTAAAAAAGAGGATCTCCTCTCTGCTTTGATGGCCAGTTATTAACTAATCGGTGTGGCAGTGCTGGGAAGGTTGTAGGTGGTTCTGTAACCCCTCATGCCAAAATGTGAAGAGCAGATAATTTTTATTTCATTATGCTCTTGTTCTGCACAGTCTTCAATATTGTCAGAGTGCTGTATGAACTGTAACCAATTAATGAAACATGAACTGCTTATTAGGTAACCTAAAAGGTCTCTCCCCTATGATCTGTGAATAGTAAATCAAAATCAACATGCTGCTGGTAAATGCATATGCATGAAATCTCTTAAGACATCATGGTTAAAATAGCTAATAATAAGCCTCACAGCATTCTTGAGAAAGCAAAACAGGAAGAGAAAAGGAGATGGCAAAAATAAAACACTCTTCTGCAAAACACTGCCTATGCAAGTTAGCATCGGATAAATGATCAATAGGTCACCATCATGAATGATATTTACAGCTGAGCTGCATTGCTGCGCTGCTGTGCTGAAGTGTCCAACAAGACCCATATTAACTAGCACTTCCTTCATCAAAATCTGCCTTCATATAAAATTCACCATGATTTATGAGTTTGCATTCAGTGCATTTGAATGTAATGCTGCCAGACTTTCTACTGTGTTCACCTGCTGTTTGGAGACCAGAGATATTTCAAGATGAAAACAAACTAAAGATGGTTGCAGAAAGCTTATTATTATCAAAGAATGGAAAATACTAGACTTGTGCATATGGTCAGCCTTCTGCTACCATCATGTCACTGCGTGTTATCATTTTCTGTTACTGAAAAGTAGTCTACACACCTTGTATTTCCTTAATTGTGGATTTATTAACTCTTTCACACACACACCTCTACAATGATTCTTTTCCTTTTTTTACCTAAAACATGTCTGGGGCCTTTTCTTAGTACATGCTGAATAGAAAATTATTTGGGTTTAGAATCTGGTATTTCAGGTGTTCCCACTTTCTTTCATACATACACTAAATTCAGATGGGCCCATATCCAAGCTCAGTCCAACCCTCATTTTCCAGAAGGTGAATTTTAGCTCCCCCATCATTTGAATGTTAATTGTGCAGCATCACAATAAAACCACACATGCTCCTTGAAGGCATGAAAAACTCCCTCCTGACCCTTAGAAAAATCTGCCAGTTATTCCTAAATATAAAGCTAGCTAATAACAAGTTCTGTAAGTAATTACACAGCACAGAGCACACAGAGCCTTTCTCTTACTGCACTAATGCTATATACTTCAAGGGAACACTGAGGAGTGGCAAATCTCTAGTATTAAATGAGCCATTTTCAGGCAAGAGTTTAAAAAAGGAGGGTCAATTGAGATGATGAACATAAGGAAATATTCAACAGGAATAGAGAAAAGGAGCTTCACTTTGTAACATATTTTATCCTTTCTGTATACCTCTTTGCTTCATTCTCCACTCAAAGTGTATGACTTCCAGTTCTTCTTGCCAAGTAGCCCCTTGCTCCTAAACATTTAGTTTTGGTCTGTCCAATGACTGCAGATTTATGCACTTGAACTCCTTCACTTTCTAACATTCTATAAATAAGCCCATCTGGTTTATTTCTCCTTGTGTTCAAGTCCCTTCTCCCCACAGCCTAACTCATACAGTCCCAATTAGATAATGCTTTCCTTTAAGTAAACTAGACTGTTCAAAACTTGATCTAATGCCTAAGCTCTTTATGTCCCTCAAAAGAAGCCTCTAACAGCTGTTCACTGTTACAACACACTAGATCAAGTATTCTGAGATGGATCTATCTGAGAGGTCAACTCCCTCCTGATACTACATTAACTAATCTGATGCTATTTTAAACTTTTCTTAGCTTTATTACTTCTACTCCACTGCACCACTTGGCATAGACATGTCGCATTAAATAACCCATTTACTCAATTGACCAAGATCATTCTGTGAACAACTTCATCCTTCTTAATTTTAAGCATTCTACCTATTTCAGCATTATCTGATAACATACAATAGCACAATATAAATAATGAAGAAAATGTTAACACAAAGCCAATCCTGTAACCACCTGCTTTTGGCCGCAAAAATAAATTTGTCTCTTTTCTTCATTGTTTGCTATGTAAGAAACAAGAGAATACTCTCGATCATCTCTTTACTCCTGCAAGCCTTTCTCATCTGGGACTTCCTATTGACTTTGCCACAGCTACTCACATAACTGAAAGGATTACTCTCATCGTTTGATGCTCCCAGGATCAGGTTCCAGTTCTTTACCTGTCTTAATAATTTATCATCTAAGCCATATGTGTGGAATGTGTAGAATAATACATCCTGTGGAACTTTGTTAAAAGCCTCTGAAAATCCCAATACGTCTGCTGCTTCCCTCCTATCTAGATCAATATTTATTTAATTTAAAAAAGGAATCCAATTTGCTTGACATGATTTACTTTCCAAAAATCCATGCTGACTCGCATTATGATGCTGCACCCTTATTAAACTGTAGCCTTATGCTTCTAGGCAATGTGTTTTTGAGACTGCATTTATAGGTGGTGGGATCCTCTGAGGGGCTGCAGTGAGCAACACAAGGAATTCAGCACGTGCTTATTGCCAAACTAGTCTGTTATATTTACAGCTCAAACTGTTTTCCTTTAAAACACCAAACCAACACTGACTCTTTTCAAATGGTTTGATACAAGCTCTTTGTTCCCAGTGTATTCACATTGCAAATTGTGGCCATGTGTATCAGTTGTCCTGTGCCCAGCATTATATAATCCCTACACAGAAACAGTCCCCAACACCCAGGGGGTTTAGACTATGGCAGCGATCCCACCATTGGTCTTATTGTTGGGTCTCAGAAGCCAGGCCAGATCAGCAGAAGCAATCAAAATGTCAACAGCACATAGCTATATGACGGAACAAGGAGCTGCAGGATTTCCTTCTGTTTTGCGTTCATCTCCCAGATAATGCTTTACACTGCTCAAGTAACCTCAGGCAGGCTATTCCTCCCACAGTGACATGAAGCCCCTCCACCCATCCCACTGCTCGTCACATACAGTGATGTGCTACTGCCTCCACATAATGTCTCTTGTACTCTTAGCCCTATCTGCTCAATGGGTGGTGTTCTCTCTAGCAAGCAGATATGCCAACAGAGTTTTCCACTTCAACGCCCATTTTCTCCTAAGGCTTCAGCTCCCAATTCTGGTGCTATCATTGAATTCATACCATGGCTGACTGGGGTGAGTTCTGTCCAGTACTGAGAGAGGGGGCAGAACCCTCTCTGTTTTCTCATTCTCTTCAATTTGGCAGTTCCCAAAGCATTTCCAGAATCTTATCCTTCAAATAAGCATTTTCCCAACTATTTGTCTAATGAAGTTTCCATTTTTATTCTTCCTCCCCTCCTTTTCCTCTTACCATGCACTAACAATGCACTGAACTGAGCTCTTACTGATTTCCTAGAGGACAATTTGTATAAATACAATAGTCAGAATGGGCTGGAGTATCTTAGTAGGTACTTGCCAGACCAGCATTCATCAGGACTGTGAAACAGAACAAAATCCCATTGCAGCAATGGGACCTTTTAACCCTTTTGTGACAATATGGCTAAATGTCCCTTCAACCATATGTGTAATGCCAGTAGCTGGGCACAGACACACAAACCTACCCAATTCCAATTATGACATAAGTACAGAATTTGCTCAGGTAGTATCAATCTGTTCATGGTATTTCTCCTACCTTGAACTCCATAGGGGTGTACTTCTCATTCTTGGGGGTTGTGTTGCCCTTGTAATGGAGATGATTGGGAGTGGTTGGGTGGATAACGGTCGACTCCTGGGACTGCCTCTGACAGCGCTGGCAGTACACGTAAATCACAAACGTTAAGAGGCTAGAGCCAAAGAAACAGGAGACCCCAGTGGCAATCAGATGGATGAGACTAAAACCTGCAAAAGAAATTACAAGAGATGCTATCTTTAAAGAACAGCCTTTTTCCCTCCCACGACATGACCACAGGTGCAAATCAGAGCTATGACATCTCGGGATCAACATTCATAAGCTGTTGAAGCCAGAGTCTTGCATTCTAACATAAACTGACATAATCTCCCTGCAAATCGGTCTCCCCACTGCAGTTCTGCCTTGTGCAGCTTAACAGGTTCATGCATTGTTTTCTCAAAGCTCCCTCCCTGTCTCTCCTGTCTCCTCTCTATTGATATTGAAACTAAACATTATGTTAAGCTGACAGCTAAAGAAATGAGCAGTACAAACAATGCACATTAATGGATTCCAAAACATGTGCATGTCATGGGAATAAGGGGATAAAAATGCTCAGTGTTTCTCTGAAGGGAAGGGAAAGGAAGGAAAAGCCCTTTCTGTCAGCTGCCCAAAATGCCTATGGCTCTGTGTGTGGGGTGGGGGAGATACACATTCCTCCCTCATGTAATCCAAGTGTGCTCAGCATTCTTGCTTATTCACAGAGTGGCACTGCTTTGGCCATGTCTGCACTACCTCTGAGGTGCATTGTACAGTGAAATAGGCGTCCTCAGAGGAATGGGAAAGATAAGGTGGACAAAGGAAAAGGGGAAACTGCTTGAAAAGCACTTCTTTGTTGGCTTTCTCCACAAACTGCAAAGATGATAGGAAGCCAGTTGCAGACAGGTGCCGGCAGGGTAGCTATAGTGAAAAAAACAGAAAAGCTCTTGGACTATAATAGCCTCCAACAGAGATCTTTCCACGTGGGATTGCAGCAGCACCCTCCAAGGACAGCACTGACCTCTGGAAGGAGCTGTAGTTGTGCCTCCTGTGTGGTGAGAGGTACCTAACTTGCCACTCTGGCTGGTGGGAGGAAGAAAAAGTCAAACAGTACTCCTTCCTAATTTCTCCCTCGCCTCAGAGAGGGGGTTAAAAATCCCGTGGTAAATCCTATGGTAATCTTAAATCTCATGGTAAAACCAACCACCAATAGATCTCCACTGACACCAGAACTAACACTAGTGACCTTTACAGCCACCGAGTTAATAAAGTAACCAGAGGCAATCTTGGGTGGCAAAACTTTATGACCGTGTTTTCTTTTGCTATGTGCAGGTGGGAACCTACAGAAAAAAGATTCAGCGATGATGACTCCAGATGCTACTGCCTTTCCTCTGCCTTTGCTCTATCATTTTTCAGAAATCCCAATGGCCCCAGTGCCTGTGGGGGTCCTGACTGCTGACCCCCCAGGGCAGCTGTCCCAGGGGTCAGCCATATCAGCTTGGTGGTAACTGAAGCAGTAAAATTCCCATAATACTTAAAAAGCCAATTCATTTGGACAGACTGCTGTGTTGACTTGACTGTGTGCAGAGAAATAGAAGGGACTACTCAGAGAGTGGCTTTAAATGACATTCATTCTTAGTCTGATCACGGTGTGCATTTTTTTAGTGCCATCTTACATTTTAACTGACATGCTTTTCAAATAGAGAATTCTGCCCATTCGTCTATGGCACTCCTCTAATCTCTAGTTAAAAAATATCCTCCTGAGTTTAAAAAGAATAAACCCTATAGAGTTCTACAGCAAAGTAATGTACTTCAATCATAATTATAGAAAGGAACATACAGAATTTATTAGACGGATGAGCTACATTTATTTTTTAACCCACACTATAAAATTCTATTACAAGATTACCACTTTCTATTGCGTTTTGGATGATGGTCCAAAACACCAGCAGAAAGATGATTTTCTACTAAATGTTACAAGACTTTTCCAACGAGACATTTCCTTTTTAATAACCTCCACCTGCTTTAGATCACTCAGGAGAGCTAAAACACAGAATATGCAACTGTGCTCAGTAAAGCCACATGACACTGTGCCACATTCTCCTCTTGCCCAGCTTTGAGTTTATTGCAGTGAATGTTTCATTTCATTGCTACATTTGCAAGTGACTACAGTAGGATATCCTTTCTAAAACATAAAGCTCTCATACATTTCACTCTCACATTTGAAAGACACATCTGATTCCTCAGGTGACTTTTAGCCATACCTTAGGGGAAAAAAATGAATTATTTTGTTTGCAGCAGAGTTCCTTGAGGAGGAAGCTTTCTGGTTCATCATTTTGAAAATCCAGATTTTCTGAGATGCGTCAACAGAATTTCTATTGATTGACTTCTTTGACAAATACTGTACAACACTAAGTAATAGATATTAGCTATGGTAAAACAGATTGCAACAGCAAATACAATGGTGGTAAAAGAAGGAAATGTGGATATAGCACTTAAGAGTATAGTGCAAGCTGTAGCAAGGAGTCCTGGATGTGAAGCAGACACCTTGCACCTTCTGAGGGAGGAGTAATGCAGAAAGCCAACTGTTACATTGCAGGTGCTGAAATTCCATTGATTGCCCCACAGTCACAAAGCAAGAGGCCACATTTCTGTGCCACAGGCGGCATGCCTTTTTCTGCCATGATCTCTGCAGGGAGAAGAGATTTTGCCAGCCTGCAGATCATCTAGATTTCAGGAAAGCAGGGATGTGATGCTAGCAGGAATTGACATAGTCATTAGTGTGAAAATAGCATTTTAAAATGTCGAAGGAACCTGCCATTTTCGTCTGCATTTTTACTATAGGGGCTCTTAGGGCAGTGGAAAAGTGACACTAATGACTGGATCTTTCCAAGTTACATGCAGAAAGGAGATGCAACTTCTATGAGAGGTGAGGACTTGAATGAAAAGAAGTGCTTGGAGGACAAGTATAAACTCTAATCTCATCCTGTATCAGCAAAGGAGCTGTCCAAGAGGCCCTGTTCACTGAAATATTTATAGGTTATTTAAAAACACCTGCTTTTGAACAGCTGGAGGCTTACAGTGGTGGAATGAGGAATATCCCTTCCTTTCTCCAGAACCATTTACCCTGTGGGTAGAGAGAGACAGCCAATGTGCTCCCTGGTAATTAATGACCCTCAGTGGTCAATCCAAACCCCAAAATAAATAAAGATCTTGGAACTGAGAAGTGGACATGCAATACATTCCTCCAGTCTGACTCAGACAGCAAGACTCCAGTGGAATTAAGACTATCAGTGGGATATGAGCAGTATAGATTAATGGTTTGGTTGATACTGCACAGAGAGAAAAGAAGCCAGGTTAAGATAAAAATAATATATATAGTTTAGTGGTACCTACCTCCACAGTTTGTGCTCTCATCAATGCTGGAGGCTGGCAGGATCACTAAACAAAGAGAAGATTGGAGAAACTTGTCATTTTGCCATCACTTCTTCAAGTAATTAAACCCCCTGTGCTCCAGACATGAGAAGGTGCTCACGTGTTCTGCAGCAAGCTCAGAGTTTCTCTAAATTGAATGGTAAGCTCAGAGAGTGAAAAACATGCCAAAGACCTGGCAACTCCAGTACTATTACCTGATGACTCTTTGGCTTCTGCAATTTAGAGGAAAGAAGACAGCTGAGAAAACCATGAAAAAGAAGAATATAATTGCCCAGTGATCTCAGATTTTTAAGTCAGGGCACAGTAATCCAGAAGAGAACACACGGAAAGGGGTTATTTATTCTAGACCCATATCAGATATTTGCTCAAGAGATTAAATTTCCACAAAACACAGGGTGGAAGATGTTGATGACCATCTGTCTATCAACAGTATTGCTCTGTAAGACTGTGGATTAATCTTCCCACTTCACACACCAATTTTCTCCAACTGCCTCTCCTTATTTTTTCACTCTTTCAGGATGCTTCTTTTCATACCTGAACTCAAGGACCTTCTGTTGACTGTATCCATACTGAGTACAAAGTTATTTTTTATAACCCAGCCTGAGATGAACTATGCAAGGTTAAAAGCTTCAATTCAGGTGAAGCCATTCTAGTTCTTTATTACAGATCTAGGTAATTCTCTTTTAAAGAAATGTTAAGCTGCCTTAAAGGAATGACAGTTAATCTGTGTCTGCGACAAGGGAGTTTACAACATGTTTGTGTATTTGCCTATTTTTCTAGAAGCATTCAAACCCAATTTTTAATAGAGAAAATCTCAGCCTAATTTGACAGTCTCGGGCATGAGTTGCTCTCCTGGATTGGCCCACCCTCTCCCTCCTCTATGACACTGTACATACCAGGAATTTCATTATACAGGCAATCTTGGTACTGTGTGCTGTTTCCGATGCACTGAGAAGATTCTGGGCTGTGTATCTCGCAGTAACGACTGCGGTATTGGATCCCCTCTTCATTACACAGGCTCCACTCTGACCACTCTGACCACCCACCTGAAATCCAAGATCGGGAAAACACATAGACAACATCACCAAGAAGGAAAAGGATCCTTTGTTGATACCAAACTTCTCTCGTGATGAAGGATATCTAGCTCTTTTCTTAGGTCTCTCTCACACATCTAATTCAGAGGCCTTTGTTGGATTTCATTTTCTCAATACAAATAACAGTGCAAGCATCATATTGTACTTGTCAGGTTGTGGTTAGCCTAATAAGCACTGTACCAACCCTTGGTGGAGCACTGCACAGCACACAGTTGTCTCAAAAGCTCGTATATCAGCTCTCTGGTTAAAGACATACAAGGAGCTGGATGGGGCAATGTTGCATGAGGATCTCCAAGTTTTGAGGTGGCCTCCCAGGGATACCTCAAGTAGCCATAACAAATTACAGCATTTAAAAGTTTTGCTGATGTGCCTAAGGGCAGGAGTCAGCTTGCACTGGATCAGAAATATACAAAGGTGGTTCAAAACCAGCACAGATCTAAACCCTCTCCTCTGAGATCTAGCACATGCTCATCTGCCTGTCTGTATAAGAAAAAGGAAAGATTGTTTCTTCAGCAACTGTACAGATTGATGACTCCTTTTGTTTGTCTTGTAAGCGTCCACACTGAAAAACTCCACATTGAAAAGCTCCTACTTTTCCAATTACTTTAAATGGATCAGCTGCTAAAAAGATCTTGTCTGGCACCAGGATGCCAGCGAATGGGTTAGTGAACAAGTAAAGACAAAGGTGATGCATTGCAGCTTAACACAGGTTTGTCTCCTTTTTCCCAGCTCAACAGGCATTTACTGAATGGACAGAAAAGCTTCTAACTGGTCGGGTTTCTGATTTACTTTTTAAACATTTTGCAGTTGTTCCATACGCCCATCACCACCCAAGCCAGCTGGAGAAGTGATGAGAACTGCTACCTTCACATGGGTGTGTGTTGCAAAGGGCCTCCTCGGTGTGCAGACCAATGCAGATATCCTCTCCACTAGATGGAGCTGGATTGGTGCAAGTCCGCGTGCGTTGGTAGTGTCCTCCTCCACAGGTGGCTGAGCAGTGAGACCAAGGAGTCCAGCAAGACCATGAGCCTTTCACTGAAGGGCAATGAAAAGCAAGGAGAAAGAGGTAGATGCTGCTAATTACTTCTTTCACAGTGACAAAGCTGGAGAGCCCCAGTATCCCACCTTCCAGATCCATCCTGCCCAGACTAGCTATCAGTTTCTTGCACCCCTGTACATTTAGGCCTGACAACAAGAACTTTGTATTGAGAGAGGATACAAATGTGCTGCACTCTGAAGATGTAAAATGAAGTCTATTCACAAACAGACGGCATCATACGGTGCCAAAATAGAAACTATTCTTTAGGGTAGTCACTGAAATATTCTGTTCTACACCTTTTTATAAAACAGCACTGTTATCATTATACTGTCTTTTGATGCTTCATCTACAGCAACAGCAGATTTACTTGGGGAAAAAAGTGCTGTACAACCCAAGTGGAGCTTGTATGGCACTTTTCTGTGGGGGCCCTGAGTCCTCAAGTTCCAACCTGCAGGAAACAGAAACTCAGAGGCTTTATTTATTGTCCCTGCTCAGATGGGGTTGAACCAGATGACCTTTAAAGGTCCCTTCCAACCTAAACCATTTCATGATTCTATGATCTCAGCACAACCCCATAACAGGTTTGTAATAAAACTAGAGAGTAACTTAACATCCCTGATTCTCACCCTGCTCCTTGTCAGGCTACTAGACTGCTTAATTTGCAGGTCCACATGCCATTAATTCAGAAGATAATAACCTGAGGACTTGATGCAAGATAAACGCGGTACTTGTTTATACACACTGAGTGAGGCAGGGAAGGAGGGAGACACAGAGAAATAGTAATCATGCACTCAGAACAGATTGTAAAACATCATAGTGTCCAAGGGGAGAAAACAGCACAGAAGGGCACAGACATTAGTGAAAAGCCACTGAGAGCTTCCAGAATAGTATTAATAGATGCCTTTATAGTGCTACAGTTATTTTCTTTTTATAGGCCATAGAGTGAAATATTTGACATTCCTACTACGCTCTTTCTGCACATTCTGGTAGTATCTGCATTGGAATTTTATCATTGTATTGAATTTTAGAATCATAATAATACTATTATAATATAGCATTTTCAAGTGTAGGCCACAAACTATATTGCCAGAGGTAGACAATTACTAGAACTGCAAAGAGGCAAGGTAATTCATGTAAGATCACTTAAATTTAGTTTAGATAGCTATTACAAAGCAAGGAGAAGGATAAGTGAGAGAGAATACAGTAGTCAATGGTCTATTATTACTATTCTGGACCAGGAGTGCAACATAAACATGAGGACAAACTTGAAAACCAGGAAACCAGGCAAGAATACTCCCTGCTGGCTGTGCAGGAAATGGTAACTGATGTCAAGAGTAGATGCCCATCGCAAGAACAATACGTAAGCAGGAGAGGGGGAAGAAACAAATGTTCACAAGAAGAACCACCACATCAAGCATTTCTACACAGTATTAAGCCACATTTATTAAGTCTGTCTCCTCATCAAGGAGCAGATGTACTGTGATGCCCCCCGCTGGACGGAGCATCAAACCTTCTTGAAGAAAAACATTGCTAGACAAGCCACAATACTATTTACACTAGAGGTTGTGGCTGTGCTATCCTCTGAGCTGCAGTGAGACATCAGTCTGCTCTAAAGATCACATACATGGGTCATTACAATAGCTTTAAAAAATTAAGCAAAAATCCCCCAAATTGAAAAAAAAAAAAAGAAAACAAAATTAAAAAAGCAGCTTGGAAATATCAGTTTGTTGTTTGGTTTTGTTTTTGGTTTTTTGTGGCTCTACCATTAAGATGCTGAAGAACACCTCTGAATTTCATGCAGGAAGATGATCATGGTTACCTGGGCAGGGATGCGGATTGCAATCTTGGTACTCCACCGCCGACCCCACACAGGGCAAGCCACCATTTTTAGGTTCAGGGTTTGTGCATGTTCTCTTCCTGATCCTAAAGCCCAGCTCACAGTCCCTGGAACAGGAAGACCAGGCTCCCCAAAAGGACCAGCCCCCATTGATAATCCGTGCAGAGGTCTTACCAGTCTTGAGGAGGTCATCAACAAGAGCTTCAAGGAAAATAAACAAGACACCATGAAATCAC
This sequence comes from Coracopsis vasa, assembly GCA_026283785.1. Taxonomy (NCBI): domain Eukaryota; kingdom Metazoa; phylum Chordata; class Aves; order Psittaciformes; family Psittacidae; genus Coracopsis; species Coracopsis vasa. The sequence goes on from JANHGB010048959.1 coordinate 20,284, forward strand.
AAACTGATCAGTTGTTTGGCTTTTAAAAAGGTTTTCAGCTCATGAATAAAACCAGGATTTATGTGCCCTTAGGGAAGAATTTTTGCTGAAAGCCCTTGGGGGAAGTTTTGTTCCACGGGGTTACAGCTAAGCTAGACACAGAACCAAATTTGTACACACACAGAGTCTACTGATAACCCTGATAAATGACCTTCTGGGCAGCCAACTGTGGCAGTCAGAGCTGTATCCTCAGGACATTGCCTTGCATCACAGCAGTACTGAAGGGAATAATCCCAGAGGCAGTGCACAAGGGGACCTCCAGAGAGACATACTGTCCTACAGAATGGCTCTTCTCTTTATACCCTGATTACTTGCCTGTTGTCTTTGGGGCAGCCTGGCAGTAGCAAAAGCAAACCTATACACTGCCATAGGCACAGAGGTTACAATGGTATTGATCTCTAAGCCACAGGGCTCTCTCTCCATCCCTGCCATTCTGCAGTAACGCTAGTTGCACATGTTGGGATTTATGTAGCCACAATCAGGTTCTTATTGTTCTAAGAGGACCTGCATTCCACCACCATCTCAGCTTGCTCTACAGTCCCCCAGAGCTGGCAAGACGTACAGTCAGTATCACACACTGCTGAGCCATCATTGGGGCAGAATCGACTCTCGGTTTTCTTTCTCCCAAACTGCAGCTCATGGGGATCAGACAGCTGGGCACGACACGTGTAGCGGAAGCGTTGCTCCTGGCGGGCACCATTCTGGGTGATGTTGACAGGCATCCAAGGGGTCCAGGGTGTGTTCCTGCGCACCTCTGGGCAGCTCTCTGGGTTGCACGTCTTATATTCCTGCCAAGAAAGAAAACCATTCTCTCTTTACTTATTAAATAGCAGCAGCCTAACTGACAGAGATTTATTTACATTCCAGAAAATAAGGGGATACCCTCTTGATCGACAACAACCTCCGCCCACCTTATCTGACCTCGCAGACACAAGCCACTGCTGGGCACAGCACACAGGCTGGATGTGGCTCTGGGCAACCTGACCTAGATGAAGATGTTTCTGCTCATTGCAGAGGGGGTGGATTACATGGCCTTTGAAGGTCCCTTCCAACCCATACTATTCTATGATTCTGTGACTTACAGATGCAGTGGTGGTGACCACGTATAGCTTCAGGTGACCCTTGAGGGTGAACTATGTTTGCTATTTTTATCTCTCCCTCAGATTTGTGTTTCTTTGCCGACTCAGAGTCCTGTGGAGCTTTGAAAGCTTGGTACACTACAGGCAGGAGGATAATTCAGGCAATAGATAATAATAATGGCAAACAAGTTTTATGCTGTGATACTAAGATGCTGCTCTCAGGTCAGCCTAGAGAAGCTCTATGAGGACAAAATGTCAGTAAGGTTTATTTCCTTTAAAAGTTTATTGGTTTATTTTTAAGATGGGTTTAGATTATCTTTTTTTTACAGCTAGTTTTGTTTGGTTGGCTTTTTGAACTGTGTAGGAGGGCTATGAACCATATGCCATCCTTGGTGTAGAGCATCCCTTGAATACGGACAACATTCTAGCTGGATGTGGATGGGGTGATTTGGGGGTCTTTACAATTCTTGCCACTAGTGGGAGGAATTCCAGTGACAAACATTACATTCTTGTTTAAAAACAAATAAATAAACCAGTCTTTTCTGGCAGAGGGAAATAAATGTAATGCTTCAGGACTTCACGATTCTAGAGTAAATGCCAAACAGCTTGTGAACAGATGGGAGGTTCCAGATCAAATCTGCTTACACTGAAGAAAACTCTCCACACAACTAATTAGAACAGCTGCATGAAACAGCTGCCAGAATAGGAAAGGGAAAATAAAGAGAGAAAATGGGTAGCCATTGCCTCACTGATGGGTGAATTAGGTGTTTGACCTGTTGTTTACTCCAGTATGACAGTGAGACTTATTTCTGATGCATGTAAGGCCTCCTTGACTCAACAGTATCATCCTTTGATGTAGGACAGAAGGAAGAAAATGTACAGTGCTTTCCAGTAAAGGACTTGATATCTAAGCCTACAGAGATCTAAGGAAGTCTTCTGTCCCTACCTATCCATCCCTTCCTGTAAACACACACACACAGAGACACACACTCTCACACCAACTTCACTGACTTGGTGAATCTGACACCTCTCTGTTTCCCAGTTCATTTCAGCATCCTTTTCAGCAAAAGCTGAGGATAGCATTTTCTTCTAGATTGAGAAATAAAATCAAGATGGAGAGAGAAGTAAAATGTCAAGTTCCTAGGTGCTGGATGTAGATAGGTGTCCCTTGTGCAATGTCAATAAACAATACATACCACAGCACAGCCTGGACACGTATTTCCATTTTCACAGGACCTCTGCCTCGAATGAATCCCTCCACCACAATTCACACTACATTTAGTCCAAGGACCCCATGAAGACCAAAAAATCGGCAATGGACATGGATTGTTCTCATTACAGAATCTGAAAGAAGAAAGAGCATTGCTCAAAAAAATATCCAGGTCAGCACATCTGAGGGACAAAATCGTGATGGACTGAGACTGCACGCTGCATTTGGATGCGATTCATGCATGCACAGAAAGCCAGCAGAAGGCTGACACAGCAGTCAAATTAGTAATATTTCTGTTCACAGCAGAGAACGGTACTCTTTGTACAGAACGGGGAGCGGTTAAGTAGGCTGAAATCAGTGAGACGGTTGGGGTGAATCATCCCGATTGGGTTTCTGAAAGTGCTCTAATCTCAAAACTTTTATGCACTGAATTCACAGAAGAGCTCATAAGCTGAAGCCCATGTGTCACGTAGAGTAGATAGTAAATATTTTCAATGGGATTACTAGTGGAAGGTCAAATCAACAGTGATTTGTCAGCAATGGCAGGCGCTAAACATTGACAATCTTCTCTTCACACGATCTGGCCCCTACTGTTGACTGGATCCTAAGAAACCAGTGTTTGCAGCTGGAGCTGAACTAGATACTATCAGCATCTAAATGCAGGCCTTAAATTAATGCTATTTCATGTTACCTTTTCAAAGGGTAACTTTAATTTTGTTCAGTTTTTTAATCAATGTTGTTCTCAAATTGAATGACACAGGTCTGCAACTGTCTCAGATGTAGTCTTTGAAACCCAAAAAGGACCATTGTGAATGGCCACAAATCAAACCAAACATTAAAATGTCCTGAATCAAGGAAGTTAAATGAATTGCCCTTTGTATTCTGAGAAATGCAGAGATATCTGTCTTAAGTGACCACTCAGCAGACAAGCAAAAGCCTACTGCCAAGCAGAGG
>JANHGB010048961.1:0-29391 GCA_026283785.1 Coracopsis vasa
CTCTGCTTATAGTATCAAGCATTATATAGTCTCCTAAGATTGTACAGTTTATTGCGTTATTTTTCCTACCTCTTGTACGTATGTGAAGCTGTAATTATACATGCTTAGTTTGAACAAGTAAGAAGCAGCAGTCTAATGTTTGAGGGTACATGAGGCCTATACTACTTTTATGGTAAAACCAAGCAAATTTCTTTAGGTTCTTCCCCTTTCCTTTCCCCTCCTCCTCCCCACCCCCAATTGTGTGTCAGATGTAAAAGGTGCTTGCTGAAGGGAATGAATTTGGGAATGAATACATGAAGACTGAATTCCTGATTTTTCTTTTCCAGTGGGGATAATGTCCAATGCAAGAACACGAGTGACACAGGGCTACGGTCTGCCAGCCAATCTCCACAGTCTGGTGGGAGCTCAGGTGTTGACAGCGGAGTTGAAAGCACCTCGGATGGAGTTCGAGATTTACCTTCCATTGCCATTTCTCTCTGCGGAGGCCTCACTGACAAGAAAGAAATAACCAAAGGTACAGAATGACGTAGTTACATAGGCATGTGCTGGCAGCTGAGCTTTAGCATCCTAGACTGGAGAAGCAGTGCCCTCTTGTGGTTGTATTTAAGAATGTGTTGCGGGGAAAAATGCTGTCCCTGTAATGATTAGATTCCTAGAATTTTTCATATTTTAAATAGTGGACTTATATAGGAATTATGATTTTTAGTAATTTTTAGTAATTCACTACATACTAAATTTTCTTAAGTATTTTCTTGCATTGGGTTTCGTGGATTTTTTTTGTTTGTTTTGATTTTAATTTCGTGGTAGTACTAAAGTTTGTATCACAATAGTATTAATGGTATCTTTTCTGCTTGTTACAGTATATAGCTAGGAAGTTCACAGTTGTTGGTGTCAGGAATGAAAAAGATGGTCTGTAAATGGGAACACCAGAAGGGGGAGTTGGAAACTTTAACCTGAGTTCCTGCTCTACCTCAAATTTCATGTGTAACTCTGAGATAAATCATTTACAGTGCTCTGTACCTTAAACTTCCACCTGCATAATATGAACATAAATGTGTTAAGACTTGTGTTTTCTGTAGTTATATGACATCATAAAAATCATATGAGCCTGATGCTACACTGATTGCTGTTTAGAAGCCAGTTGTAAAGTATTTCAAATATACTGTGATTTACTGGAGTTGAATTGTTACTGCATGACTTGTAAATTACATAGACATTGTGAAAGGAGTTACAACCAGTGGAATGAGTATGCACAAACATTTTCACTTTGCTGTATGCCTTACAAGTGATGATTAAGTTTCTGGCTGTGGGTTTACATATATGTTGAGCTTGTCAGTTCCTTCTCCTAACCTGGACAGAGGATCAGTGAAAGACATGATAAAGTACTTCCTTGCCTTGCTTAGAAGCCTGATTTTCCTCCCTTACAGTTCTATCCCTGTGCTTTCTCTTAGCTTGTATTTTGAACAGGAGAGACACCCAGCAGACAAAGAAATACTCAGCATCTTCTGAGATTGAGTCTCTGAGTACTTTGCTTCCATATTAGCACTTCCACTGCTAAGCTCAGCACCCTTGTAATGAAGGGTTGACCCAGAATGTGAAACCTGCTTGTCTGAGAGGTGCTAAGATGTTTAGGTTGGCCATCCCAGACATATATAAATGTATGCTTTACAAATGTGTTTTTTTCTCCCCACAGAAGAATTCTTAGAACATGCAGTAACATACCAGCAGTTTGTGGACAATCCTGCTATCATTGATGACCCTAACCTTGTGGTTAAAATTGGAAATAAGTAAGTATATTTCAAGAAAAAAAAAATACTACTGTCGTAACAAAAATACTTCTGTGGCACTTCAGTATGTTAGAGAAATTGAACTGTAGCTGAAAAATAGGTTTTGAATGTTCATAGCTTAGATTCATCCAGAAAGAGTCAACTCTCCAAAGAATTTGGGCCCTGCCAGCTACCTTTCCTCCTTTAAATTGAAAGTAAAGAGCGGTTTCAGATAACCTGTTATAGCTAATTGATACAATTTGAATTTAAAGAAGCTAGTATTAAATATTAATGGTGTTCACACTCAACTGGCAGAGTAAAAAATGAAATAGGATGTGAACTTCCTAAGGCTTGCCCTGAGCCAGTTTGAGTAATTAATATATACAGGGATATGGCAGTCTGCTTGCAAGCACTCTTTACCCAGCAGTTTGTCTGTATATACTGAATATTTTGCTAATATGTCTCTATGGAGGTATTGCTTGTCAAACTTCACCTACCAAGTATGAGACTTCTATTTCTACAAGGCTGAGATTACTTCATATGTTTATACTGCTGGCAGCAGTGTGGCACTATAGTCTATGCTAGGTGCAGCTTTTTGCATGATGTTTTAACTTGAGAACTCGTTGCACCTGGCAGAGAATGTTACAGAGTAGAGGAGAGATCATGGCATTGTGTTGCACTTAGAGGTGAGGCTGCCCTCAGTCGTAGACATCACTCATACAAATCTGACATGCCTGGTACATCTTTATGTGATAGTTTGTATTGCAGATATGTTACAGCCTCATACCTGACCTTCTCTGTGGTCTGAGGCGAGCCATTTGCAGCTTCCCTGTCATAGTTCTGTGACTTTGATGGTAGTGTTTACCTGCCTATTGATGTGCTGGGAAAGAGAGAGGAGTACTTAGTGAGGATATTACTGTCTCATTCTCTGGATGTCATGTGAGCTTCAGCTTCCCTAGACAGTATTTTGTTTGTCCTACTGTCTGTAAGAGTTGACCCATGTTCAGCACATAACAGCAAAAGCTTGACATTATACAGACTACAGCCCCCAACATTTATGTAGTTCCTTGATGGAAAAACAGTGTAAACAGTTGTCAAAAAAAAAAGTGGCTCATGTGAAAGTAAGTATAATAAAGACATAAGGAATATATGAAAAATACCCTGTCTACATCAGGACATAGCTTTTCTTGCATACCTTGAAGTGTTTATGTCATAAATATCTGTGAACATAATGTGGAATAAGATGGGTCTGCTATTACTGGTGCAGTATTAAGCCAGCTTGGTTTAAACCACGACACCTGCGAGATGATAAATAGTAAGTAGATTATGAATTGGAACCTTGGGATTACAAAGTGCAGTAATTGTCTGTCTTGCATGCCCAGGTACTACAACTGGACAACAGCTGGTCCCCTTCTGCTGGCAATGCAGGCATTCCAGAAACCTTTGCCAAAGGTGAGATTGAAAATGAAGGTTGGTCAAAGGATGACTTGTGATATTCTGCCATTTATTAAGGCAGGGTTGTTGCACAAGAGGATCTGTACGTTAGTAATACCTATCCACACATAACCATTCATCTAGCTTTATGCTAGGAGCTGAATAAGCAGGACTCAATTTGATCTGTGATTAGCATTTATTTGCTTGGCTAAGAACTTTACAAATATTTTAAATAAAGAAAACTTCCTGTTTTCCTTCATTAATGTGGATTATAAGCAGAAATTTTATCAACCCATGTTTGTGTTTGCTGTAGCTGAATACCTGATGACTGCTTTCCATTTTATCTGTAGAAAGCATATATTATCAAATAAAAATAGAGGCTAGAAATTTTAACCTCAGTGAATAAGCTTTAAATACTAGGTAAAGAAGGCCTGTAGCTTGCTAGTTTTCTATTTTTCAGTTGGTTGTTCATAAACAGACTAGGTAGGTAGTGGCAGATAGCTCTTGGCTTGTGCTTTACTGCAAATATTCTATATATGCAAATACTTGTCAAAGGTGGAATTCATCCATGGAACTCAAATATCCACAGAAGGTGTACAGTTATCCTGGTCTGTATTTGGTGGGCATTTCCACAGACCTTGATAGGTGCCTGTGAGATCTTATAAAGATAATGCAAAGTGACTGCATTTTTCATTAAACACTGGTGCCCAGGCTAGATGTTTTGGGTTTTGCCTAGGATAAAACTGAAAGAATGGAAATGAAATATTTTTCCATTAAGGGAAATGGCAATTCTTTCAACAGTGTTATGGTTACGCCATCATTCATATAGGTTATCAGTTAAGAAGTCTATGAGTGTGAAATTCAGTGTGTTCATTTTTTTTTAAAATAATCAACTTATATGCTGAAGGCTGATAATTTTCTAGACAGTGCAATTTGAATTTAGTGGACTAGCCACTATATGTAGTTAGATCAGTCTGTATGATTGGGAAGGTTTACTTGACTGAACTGTGCCTCTGAAACTGAAATTACTAATTTATGCTACCAGTCATCTTACTGGTTTTCTTAATGACTTGTTACTTACAGTTTTTATTTGCTGTAATAATGGAACTAAATACTAAGAAACTTTATCAAAACAGGCTTTAGGAAGTGATTGAAAACTCAAGGCTTTGCAAAAAAACCATCACTCGTTCTTAATACATTTAAATCCCTAATTATAAGCATGTGAATTATCTCACTAAAAGTCAGTAGGACATGTGCTTGAAGTTGTCCATATGTTTAAGGGCATCTTTAAATTGTAGCCATTGTTCTCAACAGTGGCATTCCGTTCTCAGTTGCTCTGTCTGCTCCTTGCTTTTCTTATTTTGTTTGAAAAGTTTTCAAGTTATTTGCTCACCTCGATTCCTCTGTCATTTCTTTTCTCACATACTTTAGCTAGTATACTGAAGAAAACCTATGGAAAAAGTGAGAGAAGTTGTGCATTGTTCCTTACAGTGGCTAAGCTATTTTTAAGGCATACCAAACACTGTGGCCACCTTTACTGTGGTATATTATTTTCCCATTCACTGTAGTATTTTCCTCTTTTGTCTTTTGCTTGCTCTCTGAGTGAAAGAATTCAGCTCTCCTTGTTACAATGCATAAAGCTCTAGTCATTAGGAGTGTTGAAAGACAAAAAACCCCTTTTCTTTACTGAGGTGTAGTAGATATAACCAAACAAAAGTAGCCAGGGTTTAAAAAAAAAACAGTTCTAACATTGTCAGTCAAATTCATAGCATCATACTGAACTCATAAAAGCTAGTAACTTTTTTGCTTATTTCTAAACTGATGATTAAATATGAACTCTAGTTATTTTTAAATAACTCTTGCATGTTGGTTTGTTACTGTTTTGCTTGAGAGCTCCTTTGGGAAGTGATATTTTTCTTTTTCTTTTTTTAATTTTTTTATATAAGTTGTACTAAGTAACTTCAACTTTAAAACAGTAGGTTCTCCATTCTAAACATTATACTAATATCTACTTATGCTTTTTTTTTCTTCTTTGATTTTTATCTCTTTTTCATTTTCCTTTTAAAAATACCATAAGTATTCATGCTTAAGTTACTTCAGAGCAGCTCTGGACACCATTAGATTTTGCTTTAGTAGAATTTATGGTCCACAGACAGTATGTTTATTTCTCTTCTATTTATTATCAGTTAAAATTGTGTGTTTGGCACTTTCTTTCATTTGCATATATCAGGTTGTCCTTTGTTTTGGTTTTTTTTTATGTTACCATCCATTTATCACAGGCCACTGTGGAATCTATAATGAGGGACAAGATGCCCAAAAAAGGTGGAAGGTGGTGGTTTTCGTGGCGAGGGAGGAACAGTGCTATTAAAGAGGTAAGTTTAAGAAGCAAGCAGTTTCCTGCTGGTGGCTGTGGGAAAGCTGGATACCTCTATATTCATCCCTCAGAACTTTGCTTCTGAGAATAACTCAATATTCAATTTGACTGAGGATACACATATTAAAAGATGTTTAAACAAGGTCTAAAGTCTGACTTCTTTTGACTTCAGAAAGTTTTGTCAGACCCTGCCTGAGACATCTGTCTGCAGTGCTTTGGTTCTGCATTTATTTTTATTACACAAAGTTGAGGCAGTATTATCTAATGGATTAAATATGTGTTTGGAACCTAGAATCCAAGACTGGTGCCGCTAATTTAATGTTTTCATGCAGATTACCTACCTTTCTGAAGCTTTCTTTAGATAGTTGAAGAACAGACATATTTATGAGTAGTAAGCTGTAAAATTCAGCAAAACCTAAGATGGAAAACTAACGAAAGTCTTTTTAAATTTCTTTTTCTGAGCATTAAAAGTTTGTGGTCTTAAAGCCATGGATGAACATTAAAGAACAGTGGAAAAAAACCAAAGCTTTATATGAAATATTGATCTCCTGTCTAGACATATTTAATCTTTAAAGTTGGCTAATAAAACCTATTCATATTAATTTATACTAGTGAAGCATTAGTACTTGAGGGGAGAAAATGACTTCTAATATGTTTTTATGGTTGTGCCTCAGTTGAACTCTTTTAGCCTTGCGTGAAATAACCATTGTACTGATCTGTGGGTATGGGCTTCAGAGCATGAGATTTTAGTTTTTACAGTTCACTGAAGTTTTTAGCATTTCTGTCTTAGTGGAAGTATTTGGTTATCTGTTGAGCAGTGTCAGCTATAAAATGGAAAGCGGTGGTGGTGGTGGTGTTTGTGTTTAAAAATCACTGTTTAAAAATCTTGTGAGGTGAAATTGGTAGAACTTAGCATCTACTCAATATAAAATCAGTTTGGAAAGTTTTCTTATGTTAAAGATTTTAATGATTCTGTGAAAGTTAGTTGTTTGTTTTTCTTCTACAGAGTCATGTTTTGCTTTTTCAGATGAAATCTAGGTATTCAGGTGCATGAACTGAGTAGTTACAGGATTGATACCAGAACTTCAGTAATACTATATCTGAAATCTGGTATTTTTGTACTAATTCCACTCAAAACTAAATCTTAATTCTTCTTCTGATTTTAATATTTGCAATTTTTAGTTCTTTGTGCAGCCTTTTTTTTTTTAAGAAACCCATGAAGTTTTCTTTGCTTAGAAGCAAAGAAACAAAGATGCTGTTAATTTTTTACCAGGCCTGTACAAGACAGAACTTGATTTTCACGCATTTTTCTAAAAACATTTGCTCTCTCCCTAAAAGGAAATTGACAGCTTCTCATACTTGTATTTTTACAGGAAACAAAGCCAGAGCGAGGTATGAGTGAGAGTGGATTTACAGGAGAAGACTCTCCACAGTTGAGCATGGCAAACAGGTACCCCCGAAAGTTTCTGTACCTGAAATGAGCAGGAGTTACTGTTTAAAAATAAACAATTTATTTTAACAAAGAAATTCTGTGTCAATGAAATACATTTAATTTGTTATTCAATGCACCAGATAAGTGCAGATAGGAAAGCTCTACCCATGGCAGGGTTTCAGATCTTGTGAGTGTGCCCTGGCATTTCTGTGGTTTGGCTGGCAGCTCTGTGACACAAATTCCAACCCCTTGAAACCAAACAATTATTGGAGCAGTTCACCAAATCTGTATGTATCTCTCTAGAGTTTTCAAGGGAGCATCATAGACAGCCCCATGCAGCTGTCAGATCTCAGTTGCTAAGGTTTCTGATACATTTATGGCCTGATGATTTCATTTGTTTCTGCAATCTTTGGAAGTTCAGGGGCCTAAGTCTTTGCAGAGGCTTTTTCAAAGGCAATATTCATGCTTTCTATTGCTTCTTTCAAGGATTACAGAAGTCTCTTCTGTTGCATTCTCCAAATTAGTCATACTGTATGGCCAGAATCTCTCCTTCAGGAGGGTTCTGTAAGATGAGCTTTAACTTGCTTCAGAGGGATGAGTTTGCCAGGCACCACTCTTCTACCTTGCCCTTTCTCTGTGCATGCAGATCTTCCTGTAAATACAGGCCGTATGTATGCTGTCTGCACTTAGAGCTGAAAAGGGCCAGATTCAAATATGCTTTATGCTCATGAAGTTCAAGTATCACTTTTACGAAACAAAAAAAGCATTAGCTGTCATTCTTCCTGAAGGTCAGCAGTTGCAGTCCAGGTGAATGTGCTGGAAGGGGGATTCCTCATTCTGTAGGAGGCTAGCTGTTATCTCATTTGTCTCTCTGAGTTTGAGAATGCCATGGAATAAATCAGAAAGACTAATTTTCCTTTTGAGGATGACGTGTCTTTTAGGTCTGTATCTTACATGGTTGTTTAAAGATAAAGTGGGATTAAGACTTCAAGCCCACTAGATTCTGTAAATTGGTGTTCTTTGTTTAAATTTTAACTGGCCTTACAAATCTGTCATTAAGAATTTATTGCTAGCAAGCAAAACGTGATATGTAGGACATTGAGTAAAGCTTTTGAGATCTGATGTTACAAGGATAAGACAGGCTTTTAAGTATTGCTTGTCATGGCATGCAGTACCTTGATATTGGATCAAGACTTTGTAACATCTAACAACATCCAGATGTGATTGAAGTAAAAGGCCAAATGCTAATTGTTTTAAAGATGAGATTTGTAGGACCTGAAAGGATGTTTTACCTTCTGCCTAAAGTAATAGATTTGTTTACTGTAGGAAAACTTTCTCTCTGAAGAAAAATGTCCTTAAAAAATTTCTGCAAAAAAAAATAGTTGTAGCAGAAAAAAAAAAATGATATTGATGTGTATTTAAACAGAATTGTGTAAAAAGGAGCTCAGGTTTTGCGACTTTTCATCATCATATCCTGAATGGGATAATCCTGCAAATCCTGGAAAAGAATAATCCAGTGATCTGAAGTTGCTCATTGAAAGAAGGAATTTGTAATCAAATTTCAATCGTCTTTATTTTTCCTATGAATTGCTAAATTCTTTGGGAGAAGAGAGAAGGGGAGAGAGAAGGCCAGCATAGTGAACTCCTCCTTTTGAAACTGAGGATTTTTTGCAGTTACGGTATCAAATGGGTATTATGTTTTGGTTTTTTTTGTACCACTATGAGATTTTTGAGTCAATATGGCACATTAACCTACATCTCTAAAATTTAAACAATGAAAACTATCTTATAGACAAGTGAATGGCTAGTACAATCTAAGTATGAATAATGGGGAATATGCGTGAATGAGAATTCAGCACTTCATTGATATATTTAAAGCCATGATGTGAATGACCTCCTGTGAGACAGTACTTAGGAGCAGAGAATCAATGGCTGACTTGGTGACTCACTGTTAATGAATTTTTAATGGATACTGAGATGCATTTACTGACATAACATCATTTTCTGTGTGTGCAATGTTCCAGAATAAAAGATGAATCTTCTTCAAGCGATGAAGACCCTAGAGCTGCCAAACAAAATCTCGGATCATTACAAACCAGCTCAAGTTATCTGTCATTGTCCGGAATCAGTTACAAAAAAACACTTCGACTCACTTCTGACCAGCTTGTGAGTTAATTTACATCCTTGTCCTGAAATGTCATTTTTAATACAACATGAACAATACTTTTACTCAGGTTTGCAAAGCTTAATTAGCTCTTATGTCTTGCATTTAATTTTCTCTCTTGTTATATTTAAAAAAATATCATTTTCCCTTCTCCTTTCAATATTAAGCATCAGTGTTGTACCTTGCAGCAAGTCCTGGGGTTCACAGATTAGGAGACATGGGATCACATTTAGAAAAATGTCAAAATTCTAAAGCATGTCTAAATTTGTCACGTAAATAAGTGTACTGGAACTATGTCCTTTTTGTATTATGTATAATATATATTATGTTAACCCAGAGGCCTCTTTCTTCTTTTTTCCTCCTCTCCTTTACTTTCACTTCTTTCATAGGGAGACAGTCACATTTTACATAAGTACGTTTTTATGTTAGTAACTTCTGAAAGACCTGCTTGTGAATTTACTATGAGAACAGGCTATTAATTTCTTTGGAGCCAGTTCTCTTCCTCTGTGACAGAGGTGTTTTGACTAATGGTGACAAAACTCTTACAGTTTTGTGTTCTGCACATTCCAATTTGATTTGGAAAAATGGGCTATTTGAGGGAAATATTTTCTGTCGTCTTGTCTACAGCCAATTAATTTTCTGAAGGAAAACCACACAAGGTGTACAGTATTAAACAACCCATCGCTCACTGCCTGAATAGTTTGTAAGAAATGTAGAATTTAACTCAAGAGGCAGATGTGTTGGTAATTTTCTGTAGCAAACAGAAAACAAGGGTTATACAAATATACTGATAATTTTCAGGTTTGGAAACCTCACAGAAATTACCTGTAGCTAAAATTACTTTTAGATTAGTTCTTGATGAAACAGTGGGTGAGACTCATCAGCTACCCATCAGTTGTCCTGCATTTCCACCTCCTTTTCATTTTTAACTAATTGAAAAATTGCAGTGAAATATAAGAAAAAAAGAGACACTTAAAGTATTAAACTCCTGCAGGCTTTATGAAAATGAGTGTTTAGGTCCACAAATAGAATAAAATCAGTTGTCTCCTGTCACTAAGTGGCACAGGAGACAGTGCGAGGGAAGGGCAGTGAAGTGGGAGTTAAGGGTATTTGGTGGAGACTGAAGGGTGATGGGTCATATGGTATGAGCGATGGGTTATTGTAGGAAAAAGATGTGATACTGTAGGACACAAGTCGCCATATAAATGCTCTAAATCAGAGTTTACAGAACTCCTTGTTACACCCATTTCTCTCTGCATGTGTCCGTATCTCAGAATGGAACCCCCCCATAGATAGTCCCTAATCTATAATTTGTTATTATTGATGGGAACTTTTGGACATCTCCTTTTTTTCCTTCTCTCTGTTTTTTTGTTGTTTTTTTTTTTTAATATCCCTGACTGTGAGACAGAATTTTTGTTTGTTTTTGTTCTGCTCTGTAAATCGGTGCCCAACGCACACTACACTGGGGAAACCTCTGCTATCATTAAGACAGTGGCTTTGCTGAAAGCAGTGAGATTCAGTGTGACCAAGAATGCAGTGATCATTTGTGGCTTTGTGTTTGCACTGTGTCAGTTTTGCATACTCAGTTTGTTGATTATCTTGCTGATAATGTCTTGCAGAAAAGTTTAAAGCTTCAGAATGGCCCCAATGATGTGACCTTTAGTGTTACAACACAGTATCAAGGCACTTGCCGTTGCGAAGGCACCATTTACCTGTGGAATTGGGATGATAAAATTGTTATTTCTGACATCGATGGAACAATCACACGGTGAGTTCACGAATAGGGAGAGGCTTTATCTACAAGGACAAGTTTTTCTTTGGACTAGCTGAAAAAGTAATTAACAGAATTTTGAGTCACAGAATCATCGTATTCTTGTGTTTGTGTGTTGGGTGTGTGTTTGTTTTTATCTTGATTTGGCTTTCAAACAGTGCAAGAATCATTAGCTGAATTCTTAATTTAATAAATATGTGTGCCATATGTGCCCATTATTTGTCACATATTTTTTTATGTTTTGGTGTTTTATGGTAGTATTTACAGTAGTATTGGAGGACATTATGCAGAATCATAACTGGCTTCTTTTACTTAATCACTTCCCCTTACAATACCATTGCAAATCCATCCTGTGTAGATTTGGTTTATTTAAAAAACATTTAATGTAAACCTCAAAAAGTAGGCTTGGTACTGGCACTTGGTACCACACAGGTGTGATTGATAGCCTGTATGCTGTAACTTCAATGTTAACTTGTGGGTCACAGGCTTCATCTGTGATGGCAAAACTTGGAGCACAAGAATAATTAAAACAATATGGTCAAGGATAGGCATGTCAGTTTATCTCAAAAGTAAGGGCAGTAAAATCATCTGATCACAATCAGTACCTTACAGAAACCCATATTTTCCTTTGCTATTAGACAAATACGTTAGTGGGGTTTGAATTAACCTTGACTGTTGTTATTATAAGTACTTTGTTTGGGTGAGTTTTTTTTTTTTTCAGTTCAGTTATATTGTTTTTCCTTTATTCAGGTCAGATACTTTAGGTCATATTTTGCCAACTCTTGGCAAAGACTGGACACACCAAGGGATCGCAAAGTTGTACCATAAAGTGAGCCAGTGAGTATTCAGTAAATCCATCCATGCATCTGTGACTTGTTTTTGTTTATTCATTTGCACATAAAAGAGAAAATTTCTGTAGGTTTCCCTTAACCTGTAAGAGTGACAATTTCATCAATATCTCATCACTTCAGTGATGCTTACACAGTGTAAACATCTGCTGTATGATATCCAGAGCAGAACTTGCTTTGTGGTATCAAAATCAAAAGCCCCCTATCAGTGAGCAGTGACTGATCTTCCAACCATCCCAAACAGAGAGCTACAGTTAGTTCCAAAGACTGCAGTGCAGTTGCATCAAGTGGGACATTTTTGTGAACTGAGTTGCAACAGCATTAATATTTAAGATGCTCATACACCTTCCCTTCTCTCCTTGTTGAGGAGATTTGCAAAATGCATAAGGACCGTTTAGCCTAGGGCCACTGAAGGTGGAGTTCTTGCCAAACTTGACTCACCTGGAGTCATGCAGGGGTGGAATCTAAAATAAATGGAATGAATCTGTGTGTGGGAGTTCCCTTTCTTTGCAGTGCCTCAAAAGGGAGCTTAGTGAAACAGCTTAGGCTTGAGCTGTCTAAACATTAGGCTTCTTGTCAAGCAAGATAAATCTTATCCTTGAAGCACAGCATAATGCCTTATCTTGAGTAGAAACAGGCCTATTTTGGATAATCGCTGCTTACATTCTTATTTTATTTGTTTTATACATAATGATGAGCTTCAAAGACATTGATGATGATGTTTACTACTAATGATTATACAATTTATTTTGTAATTTTTGTATACAAATATTTGTTGTTATTCCATTGTTAAATTCCAAAGTTAGAAAGGATCAGTCTTAGTGTCATTGGTTAATTTTGAGGGTGATTAGTAAACATTACTTAAAGTGCAGTTTAAAGGAATTGAAAGTCAATAAGAGGTGCTGTGAAGAGCCTGAGGAACATGCTTTCACCTGGCAACACCAGTGTGAGCTGCTGTGTTATAGCTCAGTAATTGACTGGTACCTTTTGGTCCACAGTAATACATATCTTTTGTTTTTTCCATTAGCTATTGAAAAATTGGGTAGTGGTAGATCAGCTGTGCTTTAGGTCAGTTGATGGTATTAACAAGGAGAGCATCCTGGAATGACATAAAACAATATATTAAAAAAAATCCTGTGGATGAATATGAACAGGAGAAAAATGGTTAACACTGTACCAACTCTTTGGGATGATGTGTGGGAATGCTTCTAGGTGAGCAAGGCTAGTGCAATAGTACAGGTGTACTGTTGGTTCTCTGGATACATTTTGCAATATAGTCAAGCCATTGTGTGTTCTGGAGGATTGAAGACATAGTATGGTGAGTTTTGCAATTAGTAATTGAGAGAAAAAAGGAAATGAGGAGAGAAATTAATTGATGTCTGAATGGGATCAGATAAAGTATCTGATTTTAGCTTTTACAAGGAGGATTAATGATTGCTGTCTGTTCAGGTTGATATTTCTGCTTTACACAGAAAATAAAATTGGTTTTCTTCTATTACATTACATTCAGCTGTTATAGTTAAATTACCATAAATTCTTGAAGAGCCTCTAGTACACATCAGAACTGTCCTCGTAGTTAATCTGATTTGTCCTGTGTGCTAGGGTTATGCTAAGGTTCATTTATTGCTTTTTGTTTTACACAGATGATGAATTATAAATTATGGATGATGGAATTTAAATTATACCAGAGACACTTGTCTGTGCTTTTATTCTATATAGACACACGTGATCATAGAAAAGACAGGACGATCTGGGAATTTGCATGCTGAGCTGTATTTAGTTCTGTGTATAACCTCTGCATTACATTTGGTGAAAATGTTAATATTTTAAATTGCAGTTGTTATTTCTGTGCCTTTCAGCATTACCAATTGATAGGGCTTTGGTGATCATAAACACAGGGGAAAAGAATAGATTTGAGTCATGTTGTTTTTCAGATTACCAAATTAATTATGTAGTGGTTAGATGTTACAGCTGGACACCGTATGAATGTTCAATACTTAAATGTAATGACCATGTGTGCACTAAATACAGTATTTATTTTAGAACAATAATTTCATTATACAACTTGCAGAGTAAATTGCTATTAAGTTGAACTAACATCACTGGACTCTGGTCTGTCATGGACAGAACCAAGAGTAACCTGCGGCTTCTGCTGAAGCTTTTCTTTCAGTGTCAAGTGGAAGTTTACTTCTCATACTGTGTTTTGAAGTTCAGGTTTGCTCTGACTTGAAGAAATACATCACTGCTGCACATAAGCTAGTCTATTTTTAGTAGAGGCCCAAGAGGCAGGAATACAACACTGTTCATACATCAAAGGCTAATACAACATTATCTGCTTTATGCCAAGTGTTTTCCTCTTAGTGGATGTCATTTCGGTTAATTCTAAGGAGTATAGTTCCACAATGCAGGGGTGAATAGAAAACCATAAGAAGTCATAAGTAATTAGAAGACCAGAGATAAATGAGCCCTCTTTAGGTGTAAATCACTAACTGCAGTGGAGCCAGATGGATTTTAATTATCCAAGTTTCTGGCATAAATGGTTTTATTATTTTTAAAAAGTCTGGGTTAAACGTAAGTCCATTTAGCAGTCACGATTTGATTCATGTAAAAATAAACTCACAAAATAATTAATGTCTAAACACATGCCTTATTTTTATACTCATTTTTTCTTTTATTTCTGTTCACAGAAATGGATATAAGTTTTTGTATTGCTCAGCACGTGCTATTGGAATGGCAGGCATGACCCGAGGATACTTGCACTGGGTCAATGAACGAGGAACTGTCTTGCCTCAGGGGCCAGTGTTGCTGAGCCCAAGCAGCTTATTCTCAGCTCTACACAGGTAATGCAATTTCACTTTTATGCACAAGGAAACTCAGAGATTGGTGGAGGTTGAATTCTTAGCTTTTTTTTTTTTTTTTAATAGTGCTTGAAATCATTCATAGTGGGTTTTTTTCTTATGTATTGGTGCAAAATGTAATAAAGAAGAAATTTTTTTTGGTAAAGACCACAATTCAGTTTAGTTTATCTCTTAAGACATGTCTTAATATACATCTGTGTTCACTGTTTACCAATAGGTACTGCCTGTTGACTTCATGTGTTTAACATGGTGTGTTAATATTTAGCTATGGGGAAAATGTGAATGTTTTAATAACATTCACTCTTGACTTGTCCGGTGTTCCAATTGGCATAAATATTGTTTTGTGGAAGAATATTACTTGATAGGTTTTGAAGAAATTCATGTGAAAATGAAATGAACTTTTTACACTCCTGACTGCACTGTGTGGACAATGTCTGTCTTTCTAGGTGTGGAACTTTAATAAGTGAATAATAATAGCACAGGTTATGAATATCGTACCTTCTTCCTAATTCACTGAAGAATGTCAAGTGATTACTGAAAATATTTAAGCTGTTAAAAGCTGCTGTGACAGGATACATTTCATTAGAATTTTTAATGGAAGGTTGTTCAGATATTCTCCTGATTGACTGACATGCTACAGACTGTCTTACCAGTCATGTTCTAAATATAAGAGACTGTGGAGGTATTACAGTATGCTGCTTAGACTGATTAAATAATAAATGCAGGGTAGTTACTGTTATCTTATGCTCCTCATATCTAGAAATACATTTAAAGTGATACTCTCTGTGGTATCTTGTTTAGACTAAAGAAAACATGTTTTTTGGTATACACTATTGTAGCTGCTGTGATGTGTGGACAATAAATAACTTCACTGTTATCCATAGATTTAATTATTGTGGTTTTGAGGCTCTGAGATCAGCTGTATGTGAGACTGAGGAAAAATGGGTTTGTTCCTTTTTCTCACATTCTCAAACTTTGATTTATACATGGAGCTGCTGTTCCAAAGGCCTGTTTTACTCCTATGAAGCTTCTGCACTATTCACATCTTCCTTGACATATGTGTTGGTACTAGGAAGTGGGATTCTAAGCTGCTTAAGCGCTTTTGTGTCATGCTGGCATCTTCCTATGTTATGGGAACTCCAGACTCTGCCACCTGTTCAGTCTCCTTGCCAAGAGAAGCTGTTGTGGAAGGGCTTTTGCCCAGAGATGGGAACTCCTCTATTCATTAATGAATTCTACATTCTGTAAGGAGCAACTGAAGAGAAATAGAAGATTCCGTTATTCCTTAACTTTTGTTAATTAGCAGTGGTGGAGGACCCTGACTGTAGAAGTGTCTTAACAGGCAGAGGAGCTTCTAGCACATACGATAATGGCAATCCATTTAAAAAACTAAAAAAACCCCCACAAAACAAAACAAAAAACCCCACAAAAACTACGCACAGTGAAGGCTAATAAAATCTGTGAATCATTCTGCAGTTCTCAGGAAGTAGTTTACTTGATGAAAATTTGTTTCATAAGGCTTTATTTAGCAGCTACTCCTGCAATCAACCATCCATGCTCAGTAGCCATCTTTACAACATAGGTTTAAATAGAAGTTCCCTTGTTTCAGAGGTTTTATTTACTGTGCCCATTGCATAAGCTTGGAAATGCTGCTTTGTCTTTGCAGACACTGTGATTTCCAAATGAAGATTCATTGGAGAAGAATGGGGACTCTTTGGGAGTATCCAGCTGGGTGGAAACATTGAATAAAGAAAATAAAATGGTTTGTGCTGTATTTCATGTGTACTTATTGAGCCTCCCTTTTTCTATCATTTCAGGGAGGTTATAGAAAAGAAGCCAGAAAAATTTAAAGTTCAGTGTTTGACAGACATCAAAAATTTGTTTTATCCTAACACAGAACCCTTTTATGCTGCTTTTGGAAACAGACCTGCTGTAAGTAATAGCTGAATTTATTTCTATTGCAAAGAACAGAAAGGTTGCTGTTATTTCATGGTTCTGTTGAAGCTAGAAGCTTTAAATGGGAGTTGAGATATTTTATTAGGCCCTGCATGAAGGAAAATACCAAGGTTCTTCCTTAAAGATTTTGCAATGGAGGATGCAATCAGAGATGGAAGAGCAGCAAAGTGACTACATTATATTTAGTTAGCAGTTAAGCTTGTCTGAAAACACTGATCTCATTTTAATCCATACTGATACAGTGTCAGTTAGATACATGTGGACAGATAGAACATCTTTCAGATGCATGTTGATCGGACTTACACTTCAAACTCTAAGTATGCTCAAAAGAACTTGCATGTTCTACTGAAATCAAAAGGTTTTACTTTGCATAGAAAGTCAAATGTTTTGCATGGAGAGGGGAAGATAGATCTCCTTCGGCCATTTGCAGGCTGTATAATTGGGCTATAGGCTTTTCTTAGTCCTGTTCTAGCCCCAGAATTATTTTATTTATACAGAAAAGGAAAGTCTCAGGGGCTAGGGCAAAAGACAGCAACCTTGGCATGTGATTATCCCTTCTTATAAATTGTTAGCATGATCCAAGAGGCTGTTTTGACACAGGCAGCTAGCAGTCTTCCAGACAATTCCTGGATATGATTGCTGTGTTAGATTGTGGCACGGATTCTTCCCAATGAATTTTTGATATAGCCATGTTGGGGTGTGTGTGTATGTGGAGTTGTGGAGGGTTGTTTTTTTGGTTATGGGGTTTGAAGTTTTTTTGAAGGGAGTAGTATAGAGATCTTCATAATATTGTCAAAGTGTCAAGAGACTTTCAAGTCTGCCGGTGGGCACTCTCACTGTTTAGTTTACTGGTGTAGATTTCACTATAGGTGCCTAAGGAAGGATAAAGGCTTTGATTCACTGGAAATCTTTGAAAGCATCCTGTTTTCAGAAGGCGATACATAGAAAATCTACTTCTTCAGATGTTTACAGTTTCATTGGGCACCTAAGTTTAGATGCTAACTACATTAGGTAGATGGGTCCCTTTTTGTGTCCAGGAGCTCCGCAGAGCATTTGGTACTTGAGGTCTGTATTGTCAGGTAATATTTCCTGTTGAAACTGGTATGTGGTGTAATAACATGGAACAAGAAACCTGGCAACACCTTTGTGGTGTTTATGGCTAAGGACCATTGGCATACTGCTTGGGTGTATCCACTCTGCTCTGAAAGCTAAACCCAATTAACTGTATGCCTCTGTCCTTGCCATGCCATTAGATCTGAAGAGAATGGTTCTTCATCCTTCATATTTCCTAGTATGATTAGCCAGAGAATGCTCCAGTTGGTTACGTTGTTCTTTAGTTGGTGCAGAGAAATGGGACACGTGGGGAGAGTGAAATTTCAATACTTATGGATATTACAGGTGTAACCAGTGAATGGGCTTCCAGGATTCTTGGAATGACTGCTGTTAACTTTTGTTCAGTTATTTAATTTTTTTGGAGCAGTCTTTATAGAGATAAAAATAATCTTTGTAACTTCAGTAACGTTCCTGTCTTCCACCACCTCAGCTTTTTAAACCATGATGTAGATGACTAAAATGGAAGCTTGTTTTTGCTCTGATCTTCTGGGTGTTATTTTCATCTTTGCTTTTGTCAAGCTTTTCTTCAGACCAAATCAAAACATACTCATTGCTTTCCTTAGCTATTTGAATTTCTTAGAAGTATTTCTTACTTCTAACTGTACTTCCCAGAGTTGCATTCGCGTTACCTGCTGGGGCTCACAGCTGCTGTTTTGGCATGTATTCCTTGATTTCTGTTCTTTTCCCTTTGCTCTGACATGGTGTCAATACATGGCACAAATCCGAACTCAGGAGCCAAGAGATGTTTCCAGGAGTTTTAATGTAGACACAGTTGTCATGACTTCCTTTAGTTTGTAAGGACAAGGTCACAAATTGCTGTTTTACGTGTCAATTATGTTTTAACCTCTCTACATTGTTGCAAGATACTCAGTACAATGCACTCAGGAAATGATATATTCTCTGAAAACAAAATGAAAGTGCAAATGCTTTTACGCTAAATAGCGTTAGTTTTGCATTGAATGTTATTTCTGTGTCAGGAGAAGTTACTGAAAAAAATGAACATGGTTTTGATCAGTAGTTTAAACTGAACTGGCAAACTCCTTACCTAGCTGCAAATTGTTCCATGGGCATTTGTTATACTGACCTCTTTTGCAACATAATGGAGAATCACACATACACAATAACTAGCTAAATTTAGTATCAATACTATGCAAATATGTTCTTCTGTGTAATATATTCCAGCAAGAATAAACCTTATTGTGCAAAGGCAGAGTCATGATTTACTTTTTCTTTTCTGTTTAGGATGTTTATTCATACAAACAGGTAGGGGTTTCTTTAAACAGGATATTTACAGTTAACCCCAAAGGAGAACTTATACAAGAGCATGCAAAGACAAACATCTCATCGTAAGTAATCTCTTATACCTAACACTGTATTGACTAAATTAATGTGCTAACTAATTTATGACTCAAGTTGGCCAGAGATGCATTTGATTTTACTAATAACAGATTCCTTAGAAACAAAACATTAATTTTTTTTTTAATAAAATACAGACTTTACACTTTCCTTCAGTTTAACTGAAGGAAAAAAAGTTTTGTCAGAAACACTGACAAAAAACCCTGTAATTTAATGTATTCCATCTACCTTAATCATGTAAAGGAATTATCAGTGTACAGTTTAGTCTGCATAAAAATCATAGAATCATATCATGGAATGGTTTGGGTTGGAGGGGGACCCTAAAGGTCATCTAGTTCCAACTATACAACTATGGCAGGGGCATCTTCCACTAGATCAGGTGGCTCAAAGCCCCATCCAGCCTGGCCTTAAACATATCCAGGGATGAGGCATCCACAACTTCTCTGGGCAACCTGTTCCAGTGACTTACCACCCTCTTAGTGAAGAATTTTTCTTAATATCTAATCTAAATTCACCCTCTTTCATCCTACCCTCTTTCATCTTAAAGCTGTTCCCCCTTGTCCAGTTACTACATGTCCTTGTAAATTTCCCTCTCCAGATTTCTTGTAGGACCCCTTTAGGCAGCTACTTTCCTGAAACTATCTACCTTTCCATGGTCTTTTCAAAATGTCCTTGTCCTGGAGCTCCTGTCTAGAAGGGCCTGAAAATCTAAAGATAGGGCTAAGGGCTTCTAGCACAACGCTTAGGTACTGTAGTGCCTAACACTAAATGGAACACTAAACAGAAATGTTTTTTAGTAATGTTAAGTGTGTCCTTAATTGAAGGGGAGCCATACATGTATAAACCAGAAATAACTGGTTCAGCAGGGAGCTGCTTGAGCCAAGCTGGATGGAAATGGAGAAGGAAGATACAGGGCTTGAATAGTTTAGCAAGTGATCTGGGTGGAAAAGGGTATCTGTTTCTTACTAGGTAAGTATCATTGCTTAGAATGAATGGATTTTTTAATCAGAACTAGGAATCTTGTCTGGAAACTAGACAGTAAATTGATTTCAGTTTTCTTCATTTGAGGAGGGTGACTTGTTCATGTAAGAGTAGACATTCATTAATGGTTGGGGACTTAGGAAAATTCAAAGATCTTAAATGGTTCAGCATTCTTTTTATTTGTTTATTTTCCAGCTATGTGAGACTATGTGAAGTGGTAGATCACATTTTTCCTTTGCTAAAACGAAGCCATTCTTCAGACTTCCCTTGTTCTGATACCTACAGCCAGTTCACCTACTGGAGAGAACCTCCACAACCTTTTGAAACTCAGGATGAACATCCACCTTCAACATCCACTTAACTGCATCTCCAAACTGCTGGCCTCAGCTCAAAGAACGAGTTAGCTTGTACTGAAAGGGCACGACTTGGCTTTTTCTGTTGACAGTTCAGCTGGAATCTGTGATGTGAGCATTGTATTTATTTTGCTGTGAGCAAATTTAGAAATGCATTTTTTCACATTTCCAGATGATAAGAAGGAGTCTTACTAGGAACAGGAGTTGTGTTTCTGGCTCTTCATCCAGCTTCTCAAATTGTGCCATACAGTTTCAGTATTTGAGGTCAAATAAAAATGAAGTGGTGTTGGAGTTGCAGTTAAACATACCATAAGTTTGTAAAGTGGTTCTGTATCTTCTCTGCAACACTGAAGTCATCTTCCATCTCATCAGAACCCCTGCAAGTAAGGGAGCTGAAGGTGCTCACCATTCCTGACATCATCTGGTGACACGGACTGGGATTACAATCCGTATGTCAAAATTCCTTTCTCTGAAGGAGCAAGTGATTCTTCCCCTTCCCCTTACTTGACCAACAACTGTTTGTCTGAGTTAATTACGAGATCCTCAGCTGTTGTAAATCAGTGTAGCTATCAAAGCCAATTGAGCTGTGTTGATTGATTTATTCCAGCCTGTTGTTTTGACATGGTAACACTTTTCTGAGGAAATAAATCATGTGTAGTCTAAAGAGAAAGCAAATGAAATAAGATGGCTGGATTCTGGCAGTCTTTCTTAATTTGAGAAGTACCATACTTCAAGAATAGCCATTTGGATTAAGGTAAGTGTGCAAGTGGAAGATACAGGCTGCTGTGCATAGTGCCTATCTTACTGAAGTCAGTGATTTTCAGTAGTCACCTTGCAGAATGTGCTGAGGTTCAAGATTATTACTGAGCCAAGAGCACTGAGGATTTTGTCAAAATGGAATAGTTTTATTTGAAACATTATTTTGGCTAAAATGTGAAATTTGATGCTGGTGAATGATGCATCTCAGGTTTTTACTGTATGGAATTTTTTGTTTTATATCATAAATAATGCATACTTTTAGTGCAATTTACTCTCTTCTAAGATAATGAAATATTTTTTGTGTTTTTTTTTTCCCCCCTTGTTTGACCAGACACAAGCTGTAGATACTGTTTTTGCTACCTGCTTTTGACAGCCTTAAGACTTTAACTGTGCATGCTAGAAGCAATACTGCAGATCAGTTGATAATGTTTTCCGAATGGTCTGCCTTTACACAATGCGGTACTTTACTTAAAATGTAGACATCAAGTGACCATATACCAAATGGTTCTCAAATGTGCTTGTAGCTGGGAAAAAAACTTTTTTTTTTTCCTTTAAAAATACATTTAAAAGTCTGGAACACTGAAAATGGCATCATGGGATTCTCTATGTTATATTTCAGTATGGCTAAACAGTGGTTCACAGGCTGTGGTCTCTGCCAGCTTGTCATCTGTGAGGCTATGGTACATGTTTTGCAGCTGCTTTGTAGTGTTTTCAGTTAAGAGTTTAATAATAGGAAGGCAGAATGGTCCAGGAGAAATTTTAAGCTGTGATTGTGGTCGGTTAGCACCCAGAAGATTGGCAACAGCTGCTCTGTATCACATTTGTTCTGTTTCA
Organism: Coracopsis vasa; assembly: GCA_026283785.1. Classification (NCBI taxonomy): domain Eukaryota; kingdom Metazoa; phylum Chordata; class Aves; order Psittaciformes; family Psittacidae; genus Coracopsis; species Coracopsis vasa. Next base: position 22,000 of record JANHGB010048961.1, read on the forward strand.
ACAAATTCTGGGCTTGCATGTCAAGAGTGATAGTAATGTAGATAACGATGGAAATTCTGTAATAGGGGTTTTCTAACTTTCAGTGCTGCACTTTATGTGTGATGTCAGGGGCCAATCTGTGATTTCTCTGTGCCTTCAATAGTAACGGATATAAGTGCAATCCTGTGTACAGCTGCAATGTGCAGTGGTGAGCTCTCTCCAAGTCTTCTTTTCCACATGAATGTTGCTGCTTCAGGCAGGATGCATGCCCACTTTGGAGATACCGGGATTAGATAAACACAAAGAGGAAGAAATACATGTTTAACAACCCATACTTGATTATGCCCTCTTGAAAGTTTAAGGAAAATGCAAATATCTTAAAGATGGAAGAAATGTGGTACGGATTTTCTGATAGACAATCAGTAGGGATTTCAGGTTGCCAAACTGGTTGCATCTCTAAATATAGCCACACTTTCCTTTAAGTATCTATTAATACTTGTAATTAGTGATTGAATAAGTGGATGAATATATTAACTGCATCATATTTCTATTCAGTTTTAGTGAAGGCCTATTTCAATCCATTCATTATGCAAAATAAAACCAAACCAACCCTTCTGTTTGGAGGGAGGCTGTCAGTTCTATGGTAGATAACATCTGCTTTCCTAAGGTACCATATATAGTAGCTCCCACCAGAAAAGATGGTGCCTGAAAGTTCTCCACAATTAAAGCCTATGATGTATTTATTTATAACTTACTAAATAACTAATCCAGGGTTGTTTGTTGCCGTTAGTATTTCAAACCACATGATAGTGCGAATGGGTGGTCGTTCTAATTCAGTCAGACTTGCAGGCGCGGTGCAGTGCTGGTACAATAACCCTGGGACGCTGTGGAATCTCTGTCATGGTGTTTTTCAAGACTTGGTTAAACAGAGTTACGGCTGACTTGATCTAGTGTTGGCAATCATCTGCTTCAAGCATGAAGTTGGACTGGATGACCTCCAGGGGTCCCTTCTGACCAACATTTCTGTGATTCTGTAAGGTTAAATGCTTTACTTCTGACATACTGTGTACCCCTTTGTATCTGAAAGTTGAAATATAGCTGAACAGTGAAATGAGTGCGTGTTTCTATAATATTTATAAAATCTGCTCACAGAAAAGACATGAAAATCAAAGGTTTGGCTTGCTATAAACATCACCATGCTTTTTCAGAGAATATAAGACCTCTTGATTTGGTAGTGGAACAATTTTATGCCTGATATTTAAACTGCTTTATTAATTAATGTAGAAGAAAAAGGGATGGTTTAATAAATTCTTACTCTTTCTGTGAAAGAAAAAGAAATTCAGCCTTGCTTGCAGTGTAATGCTGGTTTCTGTTACAGAGAATTTGGCTAACATAAATACGCAGACACATTAAATCACAGTATATTCTATTTATACAATATACATAAACTAGAATGTGCAGCAGTTAGGAGTGAGTAATGTTTATTTTCTTGAAGCTGATGACCATACTGCTCCAGCTATGTCATGTGAGGGGAAGAATACCATACTTGTTGTATTAGCTAGGTTGAAGATAAAATCTTGCTGCTGTAATTTAGGGAGGGAGAAGAAAGAGGTTATTGGGTATTTTTTATTTGTAGACATGATTATTCAAAGCCTATTTATATGTAGTATTTACTCTATATATGTATACACTACTGCAATGATGAAAATCATTTTAACACATTTTGATCTGCTGAATGCAAAAAGGGTAGAAATATATATTCTAATAAAGGCAAATATAATTTTTTCCCTGACTTCTCTATTTTTCTGCATGCTTTTGATAATGGCAAAGTGCTCTTGCAGAACTGCTGGAACTCTCTAAAACATGGCTTTTCTAGCTCCAGTCTCGGTTGCCTGCCTCTTCTCAGGGCTGGCCTGTGTAACTTCCAGCACTTGCAAAATTTTTGCTGTTCAGCTACCGCATTTGACCCAGAGCCTTTTCAAGTGGAAGGAGTTTATTGAGGGAACCAGGGCCAGGATCTGGGCTCTGGCTGTTCTGGGGTATGGGAACAGCACCTCGGAGCCAAGGGCAGCCAGACGGGAGCTGGAGCAAATTGGACTAGTCTGGAATCCTACCCCAGCCCAGAACTGTTTTGAATCTTCCTTTTGTCTAATTCCTAGTGTGACCTAAGGAAAAAGTAGCCATCTGTTTTGAATGGGAATGTTGTCATGCATGGCAGTGAGACCAGATAGTTTGGTGGGGTGTTTCTTTTCTGTTTTTCTTTCTCTTCCTCTTTGACATTGCCCATTCTGCTGGTGGGAAGCGTTACCCTTCCCTCCTGGCCCTGAAAACGCAGCGCTGCCTTTTGCTCCCTCTGCCGGGTTTGCTGAGCAAACACTGCAGCGTGGTGATACTGCAAGGCTTGTGTTAGCTGGTATGAAAACAAGAGATGTTTGGGGTTGATAAGGCGCAGCGGCAGCTCAAGTTCTGTGTTAAAAATACAAGAGCAGCCGTATTTGGTCAGCCTGCAGTCACTGCTTCTTCAATCTTCTCTATTTTCTGTACGTCTCTGGCTTGTATAAACATTTACACTGGGAGCTCTAGAGACAGGCTTTGAAATGAGGGTGCCTTTTTAATTAAAAGTCAGAGAAATGGTGCTTTTGCATCAGCAAACCAAACTTTATAAGGACATATTCATTGCTCCTGGAATAGCCCATTAACACTAGAAGTAGAAAAGTCTGAGGGAGCAAGCCACCTTGGGAGCAGACCATAAAGTTGTTGGATTGGGGTTTTTTTTTGATGCCATGGAGATTATTCCCAAAATACAACAGTAAATTTTTCTTTATAAATAAATAGTTTTCATTCAATATACATTGCACATGCCATCCAGTACCTCAGGGGACAGTTCATTGCAAGAGGCAGAAGACTGCTGGTGCTAAGAGCTAATACCTTAAAAATATAACTAATACAACTTTCAGCTCTTCTGTGAATGCATAAAAGGGCGAAGCCTGGAGGGAGTTCTTGATGTGGGGCTGTTTTGGGGTTGGTTTCAGTATTGTTTTTTTCTTTTCATGAAAGTCCAACAAAGTATGGTGGTGAAGGGGTTATACACACAGAGCCACAACCTCAGGTAATCCTAACTTTTGCTTGCAGTAAAATCCAGCCCCTCATTTCTGTAACATGTTGGAGATACATGAGGAAAGGGCTAATTGTAAATGGGAGACAGAAGACTGGCTCTAAATAAAACCCAGCAGTGGTGAGGAGGAATTAGGGCTGCTGGATGCTTTGCGGAAGAAATCCTCATCAAGACCTTTCCAGCCATTGTGATGTGAGGGACAAAAATAAAAGCAAAATGAGAAATGGGTTTTCTAGGAGGAACTAGAGAAAGGGACTAAAAACAGAGCAAAGAGCTAAAATGCAGCTTCTTGTTTCCACCTCTGTACCTAGGTGGTAGCAGGTCAAGCACCGAGATCTGCCTTTTCCCTCTTAAGCAGTCTTGCCTGGTCTCCCATGTGTCTGCATTGCACAGGAGAGGTGTGAAAGCCATTTTGGCTTTATTTGCGAAACGAGAGAGTAACATTGACCAAAAGGAAATCTATGCTCAAGTGTCCTAGAGGTACTGCTAACAACAAAACAAAGTTGCAATTACAGCTAAATTTTAAGCTTAGGTGAAGACTAGGGCTTCTTTATTTTTTCATGAACTTGGGAAACAAAGCTTTCACCTGCAAGATATACACCTCTATAGTACCATCCTTTCAATAAGGCTTGCTTTGGAAAATAAATATAGACATAATTTATCAGCCTATTTAGGTATGTGCTTAAATCACCCCTCCCTGCACTGAAATGTGTGCATATTCTGAACCACTTCGCTGGAATAAGCCAACTAATGCCAAGGGAACTGTGTACCAAGGAGATACGGTTTCCGAGCTGAAGAATTGATCTGGCTTTTCTAATGGTTATCCTTGGACTGGTTTTTAGCCTCCAGCGCTGTCAGGTGTCCTGCCTGCTGCCAGCAATCTATTTATTGATACAGGAAATCCATTTTGCCTTGCCTTGCTTTTAATGAGTTTTGCAAGCAAGTGGCCCCTTCCTGTGACTCATTCTGTGTTTTCTGAGCGGAGGATTGTGGTTTTAAGTTTCACATTGGAAAGTAACCGCTGTGTCTGCTTTCCTTGTCTCCTGGAATCTCAACAAGAGGAATACATTTTGGAACAAAGAAATGTAAATGGAGTAGAACAGTTCACGTTTCTTTGCAGAATTGTATAAACATCCTTCTATTCAGGACAGTTAAAAAGACTAGTGCAAAGTGAAAATAGGTCATGTTTTAGAATAACAGCTTTATCTTAGAACATTGCTGTTAACACAGGCAAAAAAAAGACATTTTCCCTGACATCTCAGTGTGTGTTGGCACTTTGATTTATGGCCAATAAATATCCAAAATTAAACTGTGGAGGCCTTTCTCTGATCTTACTGATGCAGGAACAACTCTATTAGCATCTGGTTGGCTGCTCAGGTACGCACAGCTCCAACTGTGACCTGAAGGGTGAATAGTGAGTGCTACAGATTTCCATCCAACTCCTGGTCCCTCTCATTCCTTTAGGATACTGGAGGCAAAGAGGTTCGAGGTGTGGATGTATTTGTTTCTGACTTTTGCCAAAAATATGGTGGCGGAAGGAGAGAGTTAGGGTAAGCTTGGACCGTTAGCCCTGAAAACTGAGATTTACGTTAAAAGCAGCCATAAATACATCAAAACCAATGACCAGGACAGTTTCCATTCCCCATTGCTAGACACAGCTATTTATATTTCAGGCTCAGTGGCTATGTCTGCACAGATAAATTGCTGCCCAGTGAAGGGCAGGAACCGACCGTTCCAGGGCCCTCTTGCCAACTGGCACGCTTTGGCCAGTGTCCAGCTGCCTGCCTGCCACGTTGGGATAATCGCTGGCGTCTGCTGACCCTCACACTGTGCTCGGGCATTGCCTGGGGGCCACTGGCTGGCCTGGCCCAGGACCATGCTGGGGACCATGGAGGCAGCATACCGGATAGCCGGTTGTGTGCCACAGCCTGGGTTTGCACCCTGCTGGTTTGCTGACATGTCCATGCTATACCTGAGAACAGCCAGCTCTGGGTCCAGGCCATAGCTCCTTTCCCAGCATGTGTCCAAGCTGGCTGGATAAGATATTGGTGCCTCTCCTTCCACAGGTTTTGGGATGAGCTGGGATCTCCCTATGGGCTTGAGAAGGCACTTCAGTTCTTGTGTAGTTCACCTCGATCTCAAAAGGAGGCACTATCTGATTGATCCTCAACTGCTTTCCCCTCTGTGCAATGTTAAAGCATGTTAGGGAGGCCGAGATGATCTCTGCAGTTCTGAAAAAAAAAGCTGGAAAAATCTAAAAGCTCTGCTAGCACAGGCTTCTTAGAGACAAAGTGGGAATGGGGATGCACAGAACATCATACCTGAGAGAAAATAAACACATTGGGAAAGCAGGAATTCAGCAGATTATGTTAAAAAGGTGACCTTCCAATTACGCATCTCAACTGTCAAGTTTAAGCTGGCAGAGACAACAATTGGAAGGGAAAATTGTGAGGCTTTGAAACTGAAGCAGCTTTTCTGGGAAAGCACTGAGATGAAAGAAAGAAGGGCACCCAATATTGCTGTACTTACTCTCCTGAAGGGGTACAGATATCATGTGAAAGTACAATGCCCTGTATTGTGGACTTAATTTCCGATCCATGTACTGTGTGAATGGAAGAAACATGAGAAATGTCTTTATTTCTCAAAGTATGATGGGGTGGGGTAGTTTTTATGGGGGGATTAGCTGTTTGTTTTATGTTGGTAACAGATTGTATTGAAATGCAGTGACTTAGGGAGCAGTTCAGCTATTCACATCCTGTTACCTTCTAAAGCACTCCCTGCACAACCTGAGATCCCTCACAAGTGTTACACCTTCCTGCAAGGCTCGTTTCTTCTATCTCTCTGGTCTGCTCTTCTGCACATGTCACTGGAGTGGGATCACTTTCATTTTCTTTGAGCCTAGTAAATTCTTGTAAACCAAGGCTGTGGTTTCATGGGTGACTGATCTGATCAACTGGTTTGTTACTGCCTAAAGCACAAGGTCACGCTCCCTGTCTCCTCCTTTGCTCCTCCTGATTCTTTACCCCACACCCTCAAGTACTCCCAGGATAGTTTTGTTCCGCATTAGTGAGTTAAATGGGCTCTGAGGGAAGCAGGACCTTATGCTTTTGTCCATGTCCCATGAAAGTGCAACCTGTGTTTTACTATGTCCTCTCCATCCTACACCTGACCTCTTTGTTCTTATAGTAATAGTCATATAATTGTGGGCAGACCTTTTAAAGTGACATGCCTGGTGTCTATCAGTGAACTTGAGAGCATGGCTGTAACCGCATCCAGATGAGACTTTGAGCAGTGACGCACCACAAGTAAGGAAATCACAGGATCAAAACCATCTGTCCGAGATGGAAGGACTGATTGGGAAGCAAAAACCTGGCCCCAAGTCAGGAACAGGATCCAGCCCATGCCCTGACACAGGCATCTTGTGTTGGCTGAGGCGAATCCTTCAATGTGCTTTGTGCCTCAGTTGTCTGAGCACAAAATGGGGATGATGGCAGTTCTCTGTCCCAGCCATGCCCTGAAGATGAGGCATTAGCACATATGAGATGCTATGATATGAAACTGGGGCACCAAATTGGTGTTAGTTTTTGTAAGAGAGTAGTATATACCAGGGCATCCTGTTTTTTGTGGGCTAAGTCCAAACAGGGGATCTGCTCTTGGGGTCACTGCATAATGTTTGTTTGCTTGCTGGTTATGTCCCAGGTAATTTTGCAATGCGAGTCTAAATCCTTCAGCCGTGCATCCAGTTTGTAATTTAAGCCTGCATAATTTTATCTCTGCTTGCTTACACCCACTGTCTCCTGGTTTACACAGGCCATAGCTGGTTTCTGTGAGAGTTGCCGCATTGATTGATATGCGAAACAGGAAGGTAGGATGTTTTAATGTGGAACGGTATTTAGAGAGATGCAGCATCTGCGTCTAAAGTGAGAGATAGTTACAGGGTTAGACAAGTAGGCCATCAATTACCGGAGACTGAGGTTAGGACCATCTGGCTGTTTGAAACAACACCAGGTGTTAGCAGAAGCAAATTTCCTGTGTTGCGACATAGGAGGAGGGCAGCAGGCAGGGAGCAGCCTTGCAGAGCAAATCTCAGCCATGAAGGAACCCGCTTCTCCTTTCCCTTTTTAGTGCTCTCTTGTGGGAAAAATACCACTCAGAGAGCCTGACACACCTGTGTCTCCAGTTTGTGCCTCCCAGGGCTGCTCGGGGGGGTGTTCTCAGCCAGGGATGGGGACCCATCCTATGGAGTGGGCTTAGCAGGACTTGTACTCACAGAGCCGGCTTAGCCAGCTCTTGGCTTT
>JANHGB010048961.1:29491-51540 GCA_026283785.1 Coracopsis vasa
AGTTTTATTTTGGTAAAATTCAGATTATTTCATAGTTGGTTTTTTTTTAATAATTTGACCTGAATAGTCCAAGCAGCTCATGGTCCTCTTGAAGCTCTCCTAACTGCCTGACACACGTTACAAGGTGTCCCTAGTCACATGCAGCCTTGCCTCAGTTTCCTTCCCCACCCCGACCTGCCTCCGTCAGCCAAGAGAGAGGCAGCCAAGGGTAGGCTGGTTGCTGGTGGAGGGAGTCAAGAAGTGCAGAAGGATGGCCATCACCCACAGTCTGCTCAGGAGAGGAACAGGCATTTACAGCCATTTTCAACCATTCAGGGCTGCTGGGCCATATTTTTTAATAGTCCCTGGCTTGGTGTATGCAAAAAATATTGCTGCATCACCCATGTGTGTATGGTTGAATCTGAGCAAGCCTCTCATAAGCAAGTTATGCTGCTTCAAATTTTCTCATGTATACATGACAATAATAATTATTATTTGCATTAAAAAGAGAAATGAAGTGTAATGTTGAAATTCATCCAATGTAAAAGTTACACTGATACAAATGTCAGGAAACAATCACATCTCCCACTAAAGTTGTTCTTACCATACTAAACAATAAGTGTAGCTAAGACTTCATGAAGGCTCTGATAAAGGCAGTTTCCAAGTCAAGACCCCCAGCTCAGCAATGTCCTCTCACAGTAAGCAGGCAGGAGGATAAAAATTAGACAAATGCAATCTCAGTAACTGGCAGCAGAATCTGAGATCAGTTTTTACTAGTTTCTATTTCTATCGGTGAGAAACAGCTCTCAGGTTTATTTTAAACTTTAATTATTACACTTTAATTATCTCATGATAGAGGGAAAAGCCTTTGATTTGGTTAGAAATGCTGAACTTACATGAATTCCCCAATATAACACTGAATTTAGGGAACACAGCAAAGGTTGCTAAGTGACAGTGATGCAGTTGTGTATCAGAGCACTTCCAAAGCCCTACTGCAGGGAAGAAAATGAAATAGCTAGGAGCACTGGTGTGTGGGCAGGGTGGGAAGGCTAAAGGGCTCCAGCTCATAAGCAAGCCTGTGCCTATGTATTTTTAGCTACCTATGAAATGCAGGCTGGCTTTCAGAAACTCTGAGTACTTACGACATCCACTGAATAAGGGCAGTGGTGCGGTGTCCAGGTCACTGCTGTCCAGGTACACTTGTGAAAGGGGATATATATGATGTTAGCTCTGGCTGGATTTGAAAACATGGGTTATTATGCCAATCAGAAGGGCTCACACTGTTCATTAAAATGCAAGCAAGATGAGTGTTGACTCAGGGATAACATTTCGAAAATGTACCTGTGACAAACACAGAAGTGGAGTTTTGGCTAATGTGAATTTCTAAACACTGCCTTTTGAGAGAGAGCGTCCAGCAGGGAATACTGCAGCTAACAGCATCAACCATGCCTGAAAATAATGTTCTGATTGCAGTTCTTAGTTAGAAAAAAATAAAAATGGAAGTGTTCAGCTGTCTGGTCAAATTAGCTACCTGCTGATTTACCTGTGAAACTGACAGGTATGTATTAGTGATAACCACATGCATGACCTTCCACAGTGGTAAGCAAACACTTAATAAATTCAAGAGGTATAAGCACATAGCCAAATAAAACCATTGCCTATTTTCAGGAGTGGGATAATAATTTTTATGTTCCTTTTTTTGAGAAATATTTTGTCGTATGTGATTATTTCATATTTTGCACTTAGGGATTAAAAGCATTTTAATGGTGAGCTATACAAATGTATTGTAGTCATTAACTCCTTAAAATGCATTTTAATGATTTTATGTGACAATTTGTCAGGTGTGGGCTTGGGTTTTTTTATCTGAAATCATTTTACATTAAAAGAAAATCTTATTTGCAAAGCAAATGAAACTCCATCTTCTAAAACTAGGTAAAAATGAGACAGAGACTTGGTTTGACTGCTAAATGAATAGATAAAGCTAACACATAACCACAGAATTCTAAGATTGGGTTAGGAAGAAAATACCCAGAAAACTGTATTGACTGCATCTATCCAGCACATTCGCTTTGGTGTTTTGGATGGATTATTGCCTGTTACACATTTCTCTCTTCTTTTGCATCCATTCCTCTCTCCTTTCCTGGAGACTTGTACTTGCATTTCAAATTGTGCTCTTTTGCTAAATGATTTATTCTTACCTTCCTTAAGACTTGCCTGTCTTGCATGCCAGTCTCAGGATCTGTTTCTATTTCAGATGACTATGAGATGGGATTGCATCAGACCTGATCCTGCCTATATGGTCATCTGCTTCTCTGTTGCCAGGAGGCTAGGCTGTAGGGTTGTGGCAGGAACAAAATGATAGCTGCTGGTGGCACCAAGGCTGTCTGCAAAGGTTTCACAAGGACTCACTTTATTTATTAACCTCTTGAAAACTGCTGGAGCTGTCCTACCTAAATCAACCCTCAGCCTACCCAGTCCAGCAACCTGTTTTAGCTAGGAGTAATGATGCAATGGGCTTGTGCAGAAAAGCTGTGTAACATCATTTACAAAAATACTTATAAAGTGACCTGTATAAGGGCCTCATATAGGAGCCAGATGACTGGTTCCATTTGCAGCTCTAGCCTGGCCTTGCACATACTTCCAACCCCATGTAAGAGCGTTTAGGAAACTTGTCCCCAGGCAGCAAAAATGTTGTGGTAAGAGAAGTATTGCTCAGCACAACTTAAGCTCAGTTTGGGTCTTATCTAAGCTGCAAGGTGATGGATCTGGCATGGACCTGCTGCTCTGGATGAAACGTGGTCCTGCTTGGGCAACCACCATTGCTTCGACTTTTCTGTATCACAGCCCAGTGCTGGTGTGTGCTGGCCGTACAAGGTCGAAACTGTTGAATATGAAAAGCCAGACCCATCTGCCAAATGGCTCCTCTGCTTGACCAGGTCCGTGCAGGCATGTGGTAGCTCATCTGGCAGCAGGTTGCTCCATGGTAAAACAAGCCTGGCCAGCAGGAACACAATGCTGGCACTCCCTGAGTGAGTTTGTGGGTGAGTCTGCTCATGCAGCCAAACTGCTGGTGCTCCAGTAAGTACCACAGGATATTTAAGTGCCCCAGGCTGAGAGCAGTGGTGCTGAGGATGACTTTTGGCCCCTTGGCTGTTGAGTCAATTCCTGTGGCTTATGGGCCATGAGGTTGTTTCAGGTACAGCCCTGAGTGAACACCTATACAAACCACTTTGCAAGTGATCCTGGGTGACACCTTGCAACCACCACCCATGCCTTTTTGCTCTGCAGAACAGGATAGAAAACCTGATGCTGTGATCTGCAATACAACCTCCTTCCCTTTGACTTGGTGGAGGAGGATCCAAAAGAAACCAGAGAAAGAAATCATACCACAACTGTCTTTGATCTGATTGAGAAATGCATTCTCAAGAATAATATGTGAGAAAGGCATCAGAATTCTTGCCCGCTTAAAATTTCCCATTGTCTTCTAAGCAGCAAATACTTTGGTGTATAGTTTGTTTAGCCGGATTCTTTTGCTATGATGGTCTGTCTACACTGACTAAATTCTTGTACGAATGGCTCCACGATGCTGCATTTAAAGATTATAATACATTTATAGCCCACTGATAAAAAAAAAAAAAAAGCTGTATAAAAGCCAGGTATTAGCTATTATTAAATAAAAATAATTTACAGCTTACCACAGTCACAGTGAATGAGATTGACTCACTCGTAGGCTTTAGGACATTTTTTTCTAGTCTTTGTTTTACGAGACTGTGCATGAAGGATCTTAGCTCAGTTGGAGATTTTCTCTTTTACTCAATGCCAAGGTTTTCAGAAGTGACTAATGACTTTGGGTGCCTAACTGGAAACATTGTAATAACGCCTGAATTTCAGAATGGCTGAGCACCCATCATCTGAAATTTAAGTCCTTTTATGGTTGTTTAAATTCAGCTCTCAGGACTAAGATCCTCTAATTCATCAGGAACTCTTGAAAAGCTTGGAAGTTATGGAAATATATTTAAAAATTTAAGATGCAATTTCCTCCTTAAAAGTCTCCCCGTACCCAATTTTCCATGTCCTAATATATGTGGAATTAGAAAAAAGAAATTGGCAATTATTGAGTGCAATATGTTTTGATTTTATGGTAAAGAAAACGTTGTGTTCATTTCTTTACTACAGCGTGGTAACCCTGCTTTTCTGATAAATCACAACATCCATAACCTTGTTTTTAAAGAGCATTGTGTCAGTTTTCTAGACCTTCAGCACAAATCAATTGAATGTTTGTGGGAGCTCAGTCTGTGTTTTGCAGCAGTGGACACAGCTCTGTTGTCTGTATATAGGGAGGAATGATTCACAGGTAGTAGCAAGCACAAAAGGCTTGGGACACCTGGGGATGAAAGTCCCAAGCAGACTGTCAGTACTCTTTATTTCATAGGCTTTCTAGTGCTGTGCTGCCACAACCCCAGGTTACTTAGTGGACATTAGTATTACCTTTCACTAACATTGCCTTTGCAGATACCGAGTCAGATCTTTGATATCACCTGGTGCAAACTACCATCAGTTAAATGATGCCATTTGACACCAGGTGGGCTTAGTATTTCATTGCTCACTGGGAGGCGAAGCCTTCCCTTAGATAGCTGGAAAGCTCTGGCTGACTATCTCATAAAAGTCAGCTATTGCATCAGGCACAGAATAGGAGGAAGTTAGTGTCTTAAATGAATTGTAACTGGAAGCTTTTAGTCTGTCTAGCCAGGCTGTTACCCACAGCTTAGATTAGATTTGATCTTTTTATGCTTCGCTACAGGTTTGCTTTGATTGTCTCCCGATTTTCCAATAAACACTGTAAGAGACCACTGAGCAATTACTGAGGAAGTCCCTGGGAACTGTTCCCAGCAAGTCTGATCCACGCCATACAGGGTATAAGGGACTTGCCCAGGATCACATACTCCCAGATACATAGGGCACATGGATGGCTGTTCCCAGAAGTGTATGCCAAGAAGCAAGTTAGCAAGGGGCATGGGAACAGCCTTGTGACGCAGCCAGCGACAGCGGTGGGAGACTGAGGGCTGCAGCTGGAGTGTGAGAAATGAAGCAGTGTGTTTGGTTTTGAAGTTAGAAACACAGATTCTTTAAAGCACACTGGGCATCACTGAGCACCCAGTTTTACAGAGATAGTGCTACACAGAGGTGCTGTGAATCCTACATCTCTACCTGACTGATCACTTCATCGCCCAGGTGGTCCTGAAAATTTAGCTTCAGGCAAGGACAGAAGAGTAAGTTTATCTTGGCATCTTCTACTCTCTTTTTATTAGAGGGCTGTGGCATCTATTATTTCCTCCCACTGTTTCCCCACATCCTACCTCTCTGAGCCTGGGCTGAAATCCTACACTCATTCCTGTATTGGCTACCTTCTCTGTCTCTGTCTTCCTATTCCCTTGCGTGTGTCCTCTCTGTGGGTTTGGCCAGGTGATCCACTGTCCGTGTGGAGGACACAGTGTAGCCAGCAACTCCTTGTACATTTTATTGTAACTTTATTTTATTTCTTCTTGTTCAGATGAGCCTGTTCCATTCTGCCGTATTGAAATCCACCAAGACACATGGGAATCCCTCAGTGTGCAACCCCAGCTGTGGCCAGGATCTCCAGGACCTCACTACCCACATCTGTTCCTCTGTGGGGCAGGCTCCTCTCCTCCTGACTGTGTGTCTGCTGAGCCCCAGGTCTACTCAGGCACAAGGTCTGGGCGAGACCAGCCATACCCTTTGAGCTGTTAGGGCTGCACCACCCGTAGCTGCAGCAAGAGAGACTTTGCTGCTGTCCTGCATCTTCTGAATTGCCAGCCTGACAGCCAAAGACCTCAGCAAGGCAGACACCATGGTGCTGAGGGCAGCCTAATGCCATGTGCCGCTGCACTATTCCTTCTACTCCCTCTCTCTTTGCATGGTGTGATGTGCTGGAAGCGTTGCAGGAAAGGTAATAGAAGGGTAAGGAAACCTGGCTGCCCAGCCACCCTTCAACTGATGGTGAGCAGCTTGTGCTTCTAGGCATACACTGATGCCTGGACACTTCTGTTCATGGTACCTATGGCAGAGCAGTGTCTGCAAACACCATGCTGCTACAGCCCCACTGGCTGCACCCAAGCAGCAACATCCTCATCAGAGGCACAGCTGAAGGGAAGGTGCCTGCTGCCCCAACTGTGTCCCCTTCTGCACCGCTTTTGCTGGCAAAGTGATTTTGGTAGTGTTACTAAATTTTCCTGTTCCTAGCAGATAGATCTGGGAACTGGACTGCTTGGTGTAGGCTGAGGCTCACAGGAGATGTGTTCATATTTACTTGGCTACATCAGTGCCTGTATCTGTCAGTGCTGTGAACAGCACTGCTTATGTCTTGATGGTGTAGGGCCCTGTTGAGCCCACCCTAGGGGTTTTCCTGCAATAAAAGTTCAGGGAAAGTTCAGTCACCCCACCTGTCCAATCCCTGTACCTTCAGCAGTCATTTCCATCCATGTGGAAAGCTGGCGAAGTGGCTGTTTGCCAAGCTGGTGACCTGGTTGAGTGCTCCTCCTTCTCCCTCTGCCTTCCCACCCCACAGCCTTGTGGGATGCTGAAGGTCTGGGTTTCCCCCTTTCCTGACAGGTGTTCATAAGCAGGGAGCTGGACATTCCTGTAGGCTTGTGAGGACTGGGGTTTTTCTTTGTTGATGCCACAGTGGTGGGGACATAGCACTGCACAGCTCTGGAAGCAGAAATAAAGCATGATATAGCCAAGACAGCCTAAGGGACATAATGGATGCATCAATGGGAAATGGTGTCCTAATAATGTCTCTGATAAGTTTCAAAAAGAGTCAGCACATATGCCTGTGTCCAGTATATATGCCTCGTTTTTCTTTCCCTTCATAAAATGAATCTAAACAGAAAGTGCATTTCACTCTGAAATTCTGTAGGAAGAAGTAATTGGTATCAGGTTCTGGTGGCTTCAGGGGACACTGTTTTACTGCTGCCAGCCCTGCAAGTACCATAGAAGCAGGAAAGGCAGCAAACTTGAAGGTGACGGATCAATTAGATCCTTGTCTGGGGACAAAAAATGCACAGAAGTATCTTCATCCCTGTAGGAAAAACCCCATGAAGGTAAGAAATGTACTTTGTTCTCTTTGTAAGACACTCTTTATTTCCTTCTCTGTCTGTCCAGCGGTGCTGATGAGCAGCACAACTCTGCTCATCATCTCTGTGGGCCACCCCTGCAGATACCACATTCTTGAGAGGTCTTTCCCAGCTCCATCCCGTCCCAGCACAGAACCACCCCCTCCCTTCCGACTCCCCTCTTGGGCTCTCAGGCGCCTGAGCCTAATTGAGGCAGCGGCTGGTTTTAATATGAGGTCTGAACACTGAATTATTTTTTGGGGGGATCCTAAATTGCTTTCAAAGGGCTGATGCCTGGTTCCCCACCTCCGGGCCGCCCCGCGCTGCTCCGGGAGCTTCGGGCCGGACTTTGCAGCCTCCAGGAGATGGTGCCCTGCTGTTAGGAAACAATGCTGCGAGCAGCAGTCATTCCAGTTCACTGGCACAATGTCACACAAAACGCTTTGTGTCTGTCAGCACATTCCTGGAAGGTCACAGGGAATGATGAATGCTCCTGTGTAGGAGCTGAGGAGGGTTTTTTTCCCCCCCTTCTTCTTTATTTTTTATTTTTTTTTCCCTTCCCCATGAATTGCATCACTTGGCAGCCTCTTGGCTTCATTCATTTGACTCCTGTGGTTACAAACCTTTCCCAATTGTTGTGAGCCTGCTTCCTCCACAACCCCACTGTGGCCAAAGCAGGATATTCATGACTAACTGGCCTGGAGTAGCTGGATAACGTCCAGCTACTTTCCACAGCAGAGTTGCTCACTTCCCTCCCCCCGAGGTCTGAAATATCCTGTGGTTCTGGTTAGCTTTCTCTCCGGATGCACATCAGCTAAAGCATATGCATCATCATGTGATACCCAAGGTTGTTTCAGAGCAGCTAATTGTGACAGAGGCTTTATTTAGCTGCCATGTATAAAAAGATGAGTAAAGCACTCCAGTGTGAAGTCAGAAGGATATGTGACTTGATCCTGAATGAAAAGCTGCTTTTCACTGGCATGTAGCAATGGAGTTCTCCACTGAGCTTTGCACATGTGTCTAAGATGTTTAAATAATTCCAATAAACTATGATGTCATCTTTCCAGCTCCGCTGCCATTTCCTATGATTTGGTTCATGATTTCTTTCCTCTGAGTTACTAATTGTTCACGGAGCTTGTGCAACTGCGTGAGACTGTTCTATTTTTTCATGCTGCCTAACCCCATACAGAAAGCACAGACCTGCTAGTTTTAATTGGGGAAAATCACCTACATCCAAATTCAGCATTACTTCTCAGTGGGAATTTACCAACACCTGAGTGCCAGTAGTCACCTGGCACAATCCAGCCATCCTCACTGAAGGGTACTTTGTTGGTATGGGGAGCATCTGGATGGGGAATAGCGTTCAGGAAAACCTGAACATTTGCAAACAATATTTATGGGCATGTTCACAAGTGGAAACATGTACTTCTAAAGGATGGAGACACATTCAATAGCCAGGACAGGTAAATGGTCTTCAGTATGCCTGCTTTTGTTTGCACACATGCAACAGGGCAAAGGTGTTGAGGTCTCATTCTCTGTCCCTGAGTCTATCTGCCAGCATCAGTACTGTTAAAGTGTCTTCTTTGCCTTCAGAACAAGATGGCTGCATCTAACCTGCTTGGTGAATAGTCCCTGGTCTAGTCCAGCACCTGCACTGTGCGACATCCCTAGCTGTGCCCAGGAGCTCTTGCTCGCTGGTCCACGTCAGAAATGCTCCTGGTACTGCTGCAACCATTCTCCAGTTCAGATGATGGGAGCCTGTGCTTGTACCCTGGCTGTACTTAACTTGCTATTATGGATGTGGCTGGGCAGACTCCTGTGGGCTGTACAGGGATCACCTTCAGGACTGGGAATCTTTATTTTGGGTAGAAGAAAAACATCCAGAAGAAACTGGACGAGGAGAGAGGCGCAAGATAGAAAGTAAATGCTGTGTGAGAAAGAGGAAAGTAGACTTCAGTAGGAGACTAGAGCCAGACAGAAATAAATTCAGAGGCCAGATGAGTCCTTAGGAGTCAAAGTTTGTGAACTAGAGTATGATACATTTTCCAGAAAGCTGCAAGAAAGCACACGTTGCTGCCAGTTCATTGGCACATATGGAGAATACTGAAACATCAAGGGGTTTTTCACCACCAACAAATAAGGACATTTTGCAGAAGCTTTGGTGAAGACAAGCACACTGCAAACTGCTCTGCAATAATGGCTACATATTGCAAAATGTGGGATGAAAGAAAAAGATCTGTAAAACACTTTATTCCACGCTTTATGCATTTCCAGAGAACTCATCAGATCCTTCAAGTTGTTGAAGAAACGTCAGGAAGTGGAAAACCAGAAGTTTTGCACAGCTCATGAGTAACTTTTTAAAAAAGTTTAACTCTAGTTAGAAAAAGTAATTAAAACTTGTTTGGGTTTATTTTTATTTCATGAAATCCCTTGGCATTACTTTGCAGTCTACATTTACAGGCTCAGGTTTCTTCAGCACTTCCGTTTGTACAGACCAAGAGCTGTTCCATATACAGGCCCACAGATAGCACCAGAAACCTTTGAGCAAAGGTCACTTCAGATCAAGTAAGCTCTTTATCAGCATCTCTAAGAACTTGATAACACCATAGGGAAGCAGGTTGACCAAGAGACTTAACAAGGCTGAAGCCACCTTTTTTTTTCCACTTCAGCATTTCTTAGTGTCAATAAAGGGAGCTGGTAGCACAACCCTTATCCTGTGTATTGCTGTATCCATCCATGGTGAGTTGCCCTGGGAAAAACACAAGGAAGTACTGATGTCTACAGGGCCTTTAATGAAGAGCTGGAGGCACTGTGTGATGTGAAGCTAGGTCTCAGTGAGTGACAGAGGTCCATGCAGATGTGCCATCACCAGTTAGAACAGCCCAGCTGTGGCCATGTAGGCTTCACCAGAGGTTGTATGTGCTCATGTGGGATGCTGGGTTTGCAGCTGGTGGCTATAACTCCACTGTGTCTGCTTTTCACAGGTTGCCTTGAGCTCTCTCTCTTGTGTCTACCTGAGAATAGGAGATCCTCAAATCTCCTTGCCACATAGGCACCATACTCCCAGTCCCTCTGAGGAGGAGATGCCATGTACACAGAGGACAGCAAGAAGGGCGATGGTGCTGTCTGCACCTGTCTCCAAGGGCTTTCACAGAGATATTTGTATAGTATCTCAGTGATAAGGACTACAGCTAATCTGACTGCACAGGAGAAGAAAGCCTCATAAATCTCCCTTTTATGTCTGTCCAAGGGCAAACCTCAGTGTGCCCTGATGCAGCCAGAAGAGCCTGCAACAGAGAAGATAAGGAAAAGCAGCCTCCTGCCATTGTCAGTGCAACACAGCTTGAGTACTCATGAGTCACAGTTTGCACTCAGCCCTGACTGAAGAAAAATGCCTGCTGGCATGTCAAAGGAGCTTCAGAAAAGTAAGTAAAGATCTTCTCAAGGAATTCTGACGTGCACACCACACCATTTGAACCTGAAGAGCGGCGAAACTTTTACCCATCATCAGTAGAGTGACACCAAGGCACACTTATTGGGATGGAGGGAAGGAAGGGTTTTAGCACATGCACATACACATATGAGGGGAAAAAATTATAAGTTCTGAAGTTCTAAGAAGGTGATGTGCTGTCTGGCTTTAGTCGCCTGCTGAAGTTCAGACACTTTTCTCTTTCTCACTCTGAGGTTTGACCCATGCAAATAAAAACTTCCTGCACATTTTGTCCTCCTCAAATAGCACTTATATACAAAGGTTCTGAGCACTTAGAGCTACATGAGAGTGAGATCTCATATCCTGCAGACAGTGTTGTTGGAGTTTCCCTGGCTTTTATGATCCACAGTGGCAGCAGAGCTACCTTAGAATGACAGCATGGCTTTCTCTGCCATGGCCCATAACTGGCACTGGCAGAGGAAGGCAGCACCGTGGTTGTGTCCTTGACATTCTGTGGGGACAGAGGTGGGCGAAGAAAAACTTTCTCCACACATTGAGATGGCTTGCTCTTGGGTGGTGTAGAACTACTGTGTCCTGGCTCCTTGATGTGTGTGTCACAGACAAAATCCATACTTCTTCTGAGGATCCTGAGAGGAAAAAGCCAGGACACCATGCAATGGATGTGGAAACTGTCAAACACGCTTCTCAGTTGCCAGTACAGTCAGCATTGAAGTCAATAGGGGTCTTTTTAATTGCTTCAGCTGCACTTTGATTCTTGCTCTAATTGCATGCCTATGCAGGGTTTGAAGACTGGGATTCATCCACCTAAATGTAGGCATGTGACAAAGATGTTTAAGATAGATCATTGCAAAGAGACACATACAGTCAGACATTGGGTCAGACTCTGTTTCTGAGCCTATCCCACACCTTTAACTGTTAAAGAGTTGTTAGAGAGATTAATATTCTAATTTGGTGCTTTGAATAGTGCCCAAACTTAGTGGGAAGAAGAGGTTGAAACACCTAAGTACGCAGCTGAAACAGTGGGAAAATTATTGCATGTTATTTTTCTGTGCAACACTTACTAAGATTAAGGTGGACATGTGCATGTGTTGCTGGGTCTGATTGAGGGATGAAGAAAGAAGACAATAAATTAAAAAAATTAAAATTAAAATAAACTTTTATTTTTATGCTTTATCCTAATGTAGCTAGAATGTTAAGAATTTATCACCTGAGATAAAAGACTTAATCATTACTAAACCCCTTGGCAGTTGTTTTAATAACATTAATCAAGATGAGCTCATTTAGTGCTAATAGGGGTGTTTTACGTTCTTTTATAGGATTTTCACTGAAATTCGGAATTAAATAATTGGGCCATTATTCCAAAGTGTTTTCGTCATCCCTCAGGGAAATCCCATTTTCTTGGTTTTTATCTGCTTGGTTTTATTTCTTCTCAAGCATTAATTCTGATTGCCCTTGACAATTTTGGAGCACCCCGTCCCACTTATTAATTTGACCCTCTTCTGGGCAGTCTGAGGTTGGTTGCCTCTGATAATCTGTTTTGTCAATGCTGTCATGGACAAGAAAGATTTAAAATACCACTAAATGAGTGTGGAGATGGATGATGAGACAAAAAGAAGGGTGATTGCCATTGGTTAAAGGCTCTAGTGAGTTTTTCCTAACAGCCAGCCTGGATGACCGGGTGGTTAATTAATTGCCCAATTCTGCATGCTCAGTCCTTATTAGGACTAAGCATGTTATGTTCGTAATATGCAATGAATCAGCAGTTACTGAAGGTGTTATGGAAGGAAGGGAGGCATTATGGACTTATGTTGGTTGCCTGAATTTATGTTCTTAGTGCCAGCTGATATGCCTAAATATGTCTGAAACATCCCCACAACGGCAGATGTAATGCAGGACATACAGTAGACCTTTGCTTTTATTTAGAAAACAGATGCCACAAGTGATGCCCTGAGCATCTGAAACGACATGAAATGTATTGGGCAGCTGTATTGAGCCCTGCAGATGGGAATCCATTTGAGATTAAGACTCCATGTGTACTCATCTACACATGAACTAGGTATCTAGACTCCTGTTATAGTCAGTGGAGATGTAATTAATGCAGTTGCTGAAACCCAGAATTCATTTGGCTGCTTAGCTACTGTCTACAATCACATGAGTCACCCTCCAGACTTTCTTTGGTGACCATATTGAGTAGATCTCTGCTGATACAGTGCAATGTTGGATATCTCAGGCTCAATTCAGCTGACTAAACTTTGATCAGTAGTGCCATGGTATATGCTCTAGACTAACCCAGCTGGCCTTCAGCTGTATCTTCAGAAGAGGCAGGTCATCTCTGCTAGCCCAATGCGGATGTCTCAGACAATCCTAAAGTCTGTAGCAAGGCAGCTACATTTGGGCACCAAAATACTGCATTTTCTCACAGATCATATGATGCAATACATAAACTCACTTCAATGCAAATGATAAAATTTTCTAGTATGTTCATTTAGATGGTAGTCATATTAGAAGGTTTTATTTAATCTGATAATTTATTTAGTTCTGATAATCATGGGAGATGTTGCCATTTCAAACTCACCCAAATGAATTGTCAGGTCATATTCTACTAGCACGTTTGGGGATGCACATGCCTGAAGAATGGCAGCAAAAGTTATCTGTAATACATTTAAACATGAAATAATGCATATATTTTTCATATTCAACTGACTTTATGACTGCTTTTTTTCTACTTTTTCTCAGAATAACTGAAAGTTTCTAGTCTCTTACTCCATTATAGTGATTCAAAATAGTGCAGGCTGGTAGATCTGTAAGTATGAGGTGAAAAAAAGGAGGAAGAATGTATTTTCACTTGATATCTTGCCTGAAAAATAAGCTCTGAAAATTTCTTTGAAAAGATTATCTTAAGGGCAAAGATCTTTACTCAGATCTTTGTATCAAGCACAATAAACAACCTGCATTACATACAGCAAAACTTCAGCTTCATAAATCCCATTTTCCAAGGCTTTTGTGTGATAATGAAGCTCACATTTTGTAACAAAAATGTGTATATCTTGCAGCTTCTACGTTTTGTTTGATTTCAGCTGTTGGCAAATTACGCAATATCTCAGATAGATTTAACAATTCTTATTTCTTTATTTGCAGAAGGAAGTTGAGCTATTACACTGAGCAACTAATATGACTGAGAATAGTTATTTTCAGGATAGCTTAATCATTGGGTAAGATTGTTAAGATGTCATATTTTTACTGTGCGATGGAAGCATTTCTATTTTTGTGTGCTCTGTGTTCCCACAGATGGGTCTCAGGTTTTGCAGCATGCATTGGACACGGCTTATAGCCATGCCAAATATATAATGAGTGCAGGATCCAGGTAAAAATATATATTTTTACATTTTTTAAATACATGTATTTAAACACATACCCTGTTTACACTTATACAGTTATAATAATTCAGTCACCTACACAATAGTGATGCAACAGGGTTTCCATTTTAGGAGGTAAACTCTGCCCACGTGTGACGTATGCCCTTAGTTATTACTCAGCTTCCTACTGTTGCAGGCTGCAGCTGACAGACATTTACATGTCTCCACTACAGCTGCATGGTACCAGTCTAACAACATTTACTGCATCTAGTCCCTGAAATTACTCATTCAGACCTTCCAAAGGTCTTACTTGATTTGAGCTTCAGCTAATCCAGAACTGAGTAAGGATTTCAGGATTTCAGTTACAGCACGTAACCAATGCAAAAATGAAGCTGAAAGGTTGACATCTTGTTCCTTTAACCACTTTGGCAGTGGCTGCACCAAGCAACAGCCAAAATAGCCATGTCTTGAAAGGTCAATTTTTTAGGACTAGCCCTGTGAGTTAGAGTAGAGAAAAAAAAGCTTGATTAATCACAACATTTGTTTTCATTTAATAGATTCATAGATTTCAAGTCCAAAAAGGAACACTCTGATTATCTAGTCTGACTTCATGAAGAACAGAGGAACTTCACCCAATGATTCTTGCACAGACCAAATGGTTCTTCCCTGGTCCATAAGGAAACTCTCTAGACAGCTATATGGGTGAGCGTTACATCATGCAATATACTGGGTTGTACCCTGAGCTCATTTTGCCAGCTTGTAAATATTGAGAAGTTTCACTTGGTAGCTCAGGGCTTGCATGGATTATGGAGAAATCAGAATTTGGCTCACCCTTTCTCACAATATGATATTTGGGAAAAAGTTTTCTTCTGTGTATAAAAAAGTAGAAAATACCTATTTATGTATTTGTGGTAAATTGCTTTAATCTGAAGTGTAATATTTAGATTGAATTGGTGAAGTTGACGTAGCTGGCCAGTTTGGTCTGATCACGAATTTAGCTTGTTTAGCTGAAAAGGAAGAATCCTCAATACTTTTATTGCAATTTATAGGTGTGTCTGACTTTCTGCCTTGACACATCAGGTTTGATCTGTAATATCTGCACTGAATCCAGCACTTTTTGTCATCAGAACAAATTCTCTGAAAGACTTAAAAATCCACCATGTTATTAAGCAGCTCTCATTAAGCACTTTTAGAAGCAATGTGCCTAGCTCCAGAAAGAAAAAAAGTGAAAAGAATTAAAGACTGAAAATCCCCAAGTGTAGTAAAATTACATATTTATTCCTACTGTTAAAAGCAAACCCAGCATATTTTAAATACAGCTCAATCTAATGTGACAAGAAATGAAGTAATTCAATATAGTCACTGTTCAAGCTAATATTCTGTGGCTCAGAAATATTCTGCATCTGTGCACCTAATTATAGCTAAAAAGCAGAAAAATACTGTTAGATTATAGTCAATGGGGAAAAAAGGGTCTAGGACAGGTTATTAGGTAGCTAATTTTGGCCTTCTTCCAGCCATAAATGTTCAAGGCCTATATTTGGCTGAGATTGCCTTGTTTCTTTGATATGCACTTTTTTTCAAACCCATGATCTGTACGTTGTGCATTATATTGCAGCCTTTTTTCAGACGAAAAGAACATAGTTCCTTTAAGCCTAAGTCTAAAGTGAATATATGAAAATGATCCATGATGCTATTATGCTAACCACACTTCCCAGGTGATACTTTCTAATACCAGAAAAATTTGTTGCCATGGTGACTGGCCTGACCTGAAACAGTTCAATTGATGCTGATTCCTTTCCTTTCCCCTAAAAAAAGAACAAAATATAATCTTTTGGAAAGGCAATTCTTCTTTTGATTAGGTACCGGCAATCTCTGATGGCCTTTTGTTCATGCTGTACTGTCATTAACACTCAGAAGAAATAGAGTTTAAAGAAAAGTGAGCTTGAAAGCAGCCTCCAATTTTAACTGAAAATTATCCTTGTAAAAGGGTGTTGTGCCCACCCATCTCAGGGCATCATCTAATTTTGCACCTTCTGAATGGAAGTGGAGAGTTTGAATGTGCTATTAAAAATGCAAGAACTCTAGTAGCAGGTAAATTCAGCATTACCTGCACACAGATGAAGTGCACAGTGGCACTTTAAAACTTCCTTTGATCATTAGCAACTTTGATAATTGGCCTCACCATAACTTGCATCTAACTTTAATCCTCTATGGGATTAAAAGGTGATCTTCTCAAGTGATCCTCAAGTGACAGAATTTTTTGTTGAAAACTTTCTGTTCTTTGACAGGGATACTAACAAGAAGGAAAAGACAAAGATTACCATTCTACTGCAGCTCCAGTTGCATGCTGGGACATGTTCTATTAAGGGCTAAATAAGGGCTGAAGTCCACAAGAGATTACAAGCTGCTGAGGAAGGTCTCAGATGGCATATCGATGTTTACAGACCAAGAACGCAAATGACAAGGCCCATAGCAAGAACTATGCCTTCACTGGTTAAGTTTTCTAGGCATCTAGGGAAAGGCTCCAACTGCTTTTGTTTGATCCAGCTTGCCTAAGGGGCATGCATAGGCTTCTTAAGAGCAGTAAATTGAAAAAGCTTATGTATATAAGCTGGAGGTGAGGGCAGCCTGTCTTTAGAAAGCAGACCAGACTTCCTAGGTACTTCAGACTGCCTGTATTTCTCAGGACATTTTTTTTTATTAATCTCAGTTCAGAGATGTGGGCTTTAGTCCAGAAGTGGAGTTTGGAGGAAGGAGCTTGAGACTCTCCTTGTCAACCCCTCCAGAATGAAGCAGCATACTCTTGCCCGTTGTAAATTGGCAAGAGTATTTGTCCCTTTCCCTTACTTCTCCAGTAATAAGTCATCTTTCCTATACCAACATCCTCCTCCTCGCAGCTGAGTGCTTTTATCACCATGCTCCAGACTTAGACTTTCCCTTGCTTCTTTTTCTTTTTGGCCCAAGGCTTTTTCAGGTCTTCTGCATTTATTGTTCAAATGATGAACAAATGATGAAATCTCACTTTCTGATGGGAGTACAAACCATGAATTTTGGTCTTGCATGGGTCTCTCCTTTGGAGACAGACATATTGGCATTTGCTGGTGCGCCTTTTGGCCAACAATTCATCCAGTGTGTTGACCTCCAGGTCTGAACAGGGAAACAAGGGACTGAATGCATAACAGCGAGCTTAGAGTTATGGGAAGTGTCCCCATGTCTCTTTACGGGATATGGGGTATACTAATGTCAGGAAAAACAACTAGCTTGCTCTGCATTCTCTGCACACCATCTCACCTTTCTAAGGACTCCTTTCACTACCAGCAAAAGGAGGGAACTTATTAGGAGCTGCTCATAATATTTACACTGAAACAATACCCGAATAGAAAATCAGGTTCTTAGCTAGCTGACCAATGAAATTGATGGAGAACTTCCACATTGCTCTAATTTTTCCCCCTTTTTGTTGGAAAAATTATAAAGTAGAATTGTTTGGCTTTCAGCCATGTTTAGCTTACAAGATGTTTTGCTTAGATCTTTTTGCAGGAAAAGATCATTCTGAGCACCAATATTTATATAAGACTTTTCAGAAAGTAGCGATGAAAGATGATCTTGAAGTGCAACAAGCAGTAATGTTATAACTGAGTACACCAGCAAAGCAAGATTTGTAGGGAGAGTGAATTTCTTTCAGTATATCAAGTTATATAATTGGGGGAGGGAAATGGACACACAAAACCTTCCTCAGACCTCACTAACTCAACTTATAGAAAGGCCCTAGCTAGTAATAAAAGACAAAGAAGTATGACTTCAACTTCTCCAGAATTGCTCTCCAGGGTCTGTAATTGCTCTCTTTCACACACATATACATACACAAACAAGTTTGAAAACCACTTATCTTGCACAGGTCTGCATCTGCCAAATACTGTGTTTTCTGAAAGGTTACAACGAAGCATGGGATTCCTCTTACTTCAACGAACTAACTGACTTTGACAGCTAAATTTCCCCTTAAATATGTTTAGAACTTCATTTATATAGAAATGTGAGTCATTCTGACAGGCTTAATTTGTACTGAAAAATGAATGTGTTAAACTTATTAGCCATTCAGGTTAGAAAGAATGTAAACTGTAGATTGATGACATTTGCACGTCGTGTGCTACACACTGTGTGCCTACAAAATGAAAATATAAGAGTTAGTGAAGTGCATGCTGAAGATTTGATTGAAATTGTATCCTAATCCCTTTCTGCTCTTGACTTGATGTTGTCTTGTTATTTCATTTTCTGTAATGAAGAGAATATGTATGAGAAGGTGGCCTTTTTTCAACTGCATCATACTTATGGCAATGTATGCATCTTTCCAGCAGAACTAAACAACTAATAGCAAATATAGCAGTTTGCTGGAGTTAATAAAACACTGAATGATAGACCAAAAAATATGTTTGAGTTTTAAGACTCATTAATTGATACTTGAGGAGAACTTTAAACCTTTGTTTAGCAGCCTCGAGGATATCTGTATCTGAATTTCTCTGGCTTGACTTCTGTGCTAAAAACATGCCTGACTTGTAAATAAGAGTGAGTGGAAGGGAGGTGGTAGTCACAAAGTCAAGTGTGATTTGCTTGGGAAATCTCTCAACCTGCATTTCTTCACAGTGGTAAGAAAAGCTTTCCAGAAGGTGACTCAGAGGTGAAGCCTGACTCAGATGCTCATAAGCCACCCTTAGTATTGTCAAAACAGCTCACGGCATGAGCTGACAATTGAGCCCAATCTGCACATGCCTCTGTGTCAGCTTGTTTGAGGAGAGCTTGCAGGCTCTGCAGGCAGGGAAACTCAGGTGAGAGATTTCATATGCCTTCTCCAAGGTCTGAGCCTGCTGGCTATACTGTTGCATCAGGCACTTTTTTTTCAAGCATTGCTATGAAGGGTGATATAGATCTCATCTCAGAGTATGTGAGTAAGTTTTCTGCTTTGAATGGTCTTCTAGATTAATTCCTTTCCCTCCTTGTTTATTACTAGGAACATATAAAGCCATCAAGTTAATTTAGGATAAATAACGGTAAGAATAATTCCTCCATCCCCTTTATAAACACAGTGGACAAAATCATACAGTCTGAGAAGGCTCACTTGCTTATTGTGGTATGATCTTGGCTGTCTTCATGAAGCGGCTGATTGGAATTTAGATCCAAATGAGCCCCTGTCTCAGTAGGTCAGGGACAGGATGGAAACCACCAGCTAATGCTGAGGCTGATTTTGTCAATATAGTCCTTTCCCTGTCTCCAATTCTTCAGCAACTAGCAGTTCAAAAAGCTTCAAGAAGCTTAGTCAGATAATGTAGGGCACGGCATTTCGACATGCTTCATATTTATTTTATGGAAAATTTTCTATAACCAAGTACTTGAAAAACCAATGCTACTATGGGGAGATAGTCTCTAAATTAGAGACATTTTAAGGATTTGCTTAGAAATGATAACCTTGTCACTGATACTTGAAAAATCTTTGTAGCTCACCAAATCCAGTGAGCATATTTTCCTTCCTGTAGTCAAGAAGGACATGTTTGCTGAGGTTACTTTCTATTGCTATACAGACCTTCTGCATCCCTCTGGAAAGCATCATGAATGTGAAAGAGAAGATAATGAGAATGCAGAATCCCTGTCAAATAATAACTCACAAGAACAAAAGAGGATTAGAGGTGTATGAAAATGAACACGCATCTGATCTGAATGTGCTAGTTCTATGAACCCTTGCATGGGTGCCAGCTTTGGTGCGATGCACTCTGCAGAGAACTTTTCTGCTGGGAATCTCTTGCATTATTATTTTCTACAGCAAATGTTTGCAGCCCAGTGGAATGGATAATGAAAACTTGTGACTCATTTGGGGCATTTTAGCCAGTGTATGTGTGTGTGTGTATGCTGTGCATAACAAAATTACCTTATTTGAATGTCTGTAGTATCAAAATTGTTCCATGGGTTATGCACCACATTTGCCACCAGGCTAGACTGCAGATCTCCAAAGTCCACAAGGATAGGACTCCTGTAAAAACACGTCAGAAAAAGCTGCAATTGTATAAACAGAACCAGCACAAGCAGCTCAAGTACATACTGAAGTACAAATGAATTTAGGTCTTTTACATATTTTTTGTCTGATATGCCTATCTTTTCTGACAGGACTACAGCAAATTAGCATTTCCAGATTTTTTACTGTAGTGAATCAGAAAAGATAAATCCAAGTGAATCTCTGTGCTCTTGCTGCCCCGGGATTATAGAGCGGATTCTATGTGGTGCAGTCCAAGCTAGGTTGTATAGAAAATAAAAATAAAGCAAAAAATTCTACCCAATATCTAACAGCTCTTTAAAGAACACTTCTAGGGTTGCAGATGTAAATATTCAAAAGTTAACAAAATACCAAAATTAATGTTGTCTCTGGTCTTTCATTCACTTTCTTAGGTTACAGTCTTGAATTAAGTAGTCACATATGATTTTTCCCACTTTGCCAGGGATATGAGTCACAATTGTGCTGTGAAGGCATCTGTTGTCTGTTAAGTCCCCTGACTCATTTGTTGCACAAGTTGGAAGATATGAAGTGAATGATGCAAGGAACAGCAGAGAGAAAGTGGGTTTTCTGGTGGCTGAAGTAGATAAATGTCACTCAAGAGAGATGGATTTCATCCCTTCTTATGCCACAAAGATTAATGAGGAACTGTGCAAATAGTATAAACCAGGGTTGTTATTTCCAATCATGATCAAGTTGAAATTGCACTCTAGTCTTTCTATTGTGCAGATATGGATTTCAGTTCCTTCACAGATCTCCCTGTTACAACCAAACACTTTCTGACCATCCTGCTCTGCCATTGCTCTGGTGAGGGGATAAGGGAGCTGAGTCACTTTATCCAGTAGGGACCACTGAAGGATCTTGACAATTACCTTACAGGATCTGTGGCACCTCCCTCTTGGATCCTGAAAATCACTCAGGACAGGTCAGAAGTGTCCTGGGAGAGGTGAAGGTACAGAATGTGCACTACAGCCAATGGATGACCATTTAGCTCAACAATCCTGTGATGTTTTCCACAGTTTTGAGAGCTAAATAGTATTGGATTTTGTTTGCATTGAACAGGTCAAAGCTGACTTCCTCTTCCCAGCAATTCCCTTGTGTTGCCCCATACAGATACCTCATTGCTCATCAGCAGTACTGCATCTGGCAGAGCTTGGCTGCTTGATGTAACAGAGGTGCTGCAGATTTCTCACATGTACACTAACAAGGCCTTGGACATGTAGTCAGGGAAAGGACTGAGCTGAAAGATTCTGTGCTTAGTTTGCAACTCTGAGGAGGGTTGCGTTCACCTTTTCTGCTCCTTAAGCAGAACTCTTGGGATGCCTGCTCTTGTTTCAGTCCCATTCCAGTCCTATCCCAGCCCTATGCCTCGCTTTTCACTAACCACCACAGAAATCCTAGAAAATCCAGGCATGCTCTGTTTAGGGATTCTTATCCTATTCTTACATTTTCCTTTCTCCAAACTTATTTCCCTCACCAAATTTCCAGTCAATCTTGGTCAGTTCTCAAACTTCTTTCCATCAGCATTATTCTTCTGCGCTAGCACTTAGTCCCTGTCCATTCCTTGCGCACTCCTGAGTGCAGTTTCCTTGCACACACAGAATCCCATCTCTTCCATCAGCATGGCCATGCCCACTTCTTGGACCTATGGCACACCTTGCAGTTCCCAGGCTCTACTCCCTATTCCTCTTCCAGGTTTCCCAGTTTGCTGGGTTCTTCTCAGACAAACTTGAGGATAGACTTTTTAGTAGGGCCTGCTGTGATATGACAAAGGATATGTTTTCAAAATAAAAAGAGGTAGATTCAGACCTGATATAAGGAAGAAAATTTTTTATTATGAGTGGTGAAACACTGGAACAGGTTGCCCAGAGAGGTGGTAGATGCCTATTCCCTGAAAACATTCAAGGTCAGGTTGGACAGGGCTTTGATCAGCCTAATGCAGTTGAAGATGTCTCTGCTCATTGCAGGGGGGTTGGACTAGATGACCTTTAAAGGTCCCTTCCAACCCAAACCATTCTGTGATTCCATGATTCTATGATTCCTCTGGTTTAGCCCCACAACATCTAGATGTCGTGTTCTCCTTCAGAAAAATCCAT
>JANHGB010048963.1:0-17189 GCA_026283785.1 Coracopsis vasa
TAGCGACGGGCGGTGTGTACAAAGGGCAGGGACGTAATCAACGCAAGCTGATGACTTGCGCTTACTAGGAATTCCTCGTTGAAGAGCAATAATTGCAATGCTCTATCCCCAGCACGACGGAGTTTCACAAGATTACCCATACCTCTCGGCACAGGTTAGACTCGCTGGCTCCGTCAGTGTAGCGCGCGTGCGGCCCAGAACGTCTAAGGGCATCACAGACCTGTTATTGCCTCAAACTTCCATCGACTTGAAAATCGATAGTCCCTCTAAGAAGCTGTCAAAACAATAATCTATTGTTACAGCTATTTAGCAGGTTAAGGTCTCGTTCGTTATCGCAATTAAGCAGACAAATCACTCCACCAACTAAGAACGGCCATGCACCACCACCCACAAAATCATGAAAGAGCTCTCAATCTGTCAATCCTTATTGTGTCTGGACCTGGTGAGTTTCCCCGTGTTGAGTC
Organism: Coracopsis vasa; assembly: GCA_026283785.1. NCBI lineage: Eukaryota > Metazoa > Chordata > Aves > Psittaciformes > Psittacidae > Coracopsis > Coracopsis vasa. Next base: position 465 of record JANHGB010048963.1, read on the forward strand.
AAATTAAGCCGCAGGCTCCACTCCTGGTGGTGCCCTTCCGTCAATTCCTTTAAGTTTCAGCCTTGCGACCATACTCCCCCCAGAACCCAAAAACTTTGATTTCTCGTAAGGTGCCGAGTGGGCCAATAAAAGGCACCGCCCGATCCCTAGTCGGCATAGTTTATGGTTAAGACTACGACGGTATCTGATCATCTTCGATCCCCTAACTTTCGTTCTTGATTAATGAAAACGTCCTTGGCAAATGCTTTCGCAGTAGTTAGTCTTCAGTAAATCCAAGAATTTCACCTCTGACAACTGAATACTGATGCCCCCGACCGTCCCTATTAATCATTACGATGGTCCTAGAAACCAACAAAATAGAACCATAACGTCCTATTCTATTATTCCATGCACTATTTTGTGGGAACACAATTTCACCCGGAAGCCGACCCCATAAGTTTTATTTCGCAATTGAGAAACAGGGAAACCAAAGAAAATCAAAAGGTAGTTGGCACAAAGATACACAGAAATGGAAGCAAAACAAACTGCCTGCTTTTAGACTGCTAAGAAAATAAAACTAATATCAAAGCAATCAAATGCAAGAGTTGCTAGCAAAGGAACAAAACTGAAAACAGTCCAATCCAACAAGGTAAAGACCGCCAATCATCCTCCCTTCAAGTCCTAGCAACCCAAACTTGTAAAAACGTTCCTCTTCCAAATCATTAGCAGTGGAGATAATTGTAGGGACATGAGTCTGAATTCCTCATGGTGTTGAATGGCAGTCTTAGAACTGCTGGTCTGTTTACTTTCTTGGCTCCAGGGTTAATGATATAGACAGCTGAACAATTGGAAGGTAATTGTACTGCATATTGCAAGGTATTTCTCAAGTGCCAGGAGGATAGATGACCTTACTGTGTTTTCATTTTCTCTCCACCCAAAATTATTTTTTTTCTGAGAGTTTCCAACTGATCTTAAGTTTGCACTAGCTTAAAATTGTACAGTTTTCTTTCCTTGTACGGGTGTCTTTTGAGGTGCCATTTCCCATCCAGTGTATGATACAGTACTAACTTGCTGCTGTGAAGACTTGTATTCCAGCCACACTCAAAATACTGCAATATATAACACAGAAAGGACACTTGAAATTTAGGAGAAAACAAAAATGCTTTAAAACTTTCGGCATTGTCATATTAAGTAATTTTTTCTTCTTCTCTTTAAGGACCAGAACAGACTCACACATATAGGTGATCTGGGCTGAAAAGCAGAAAAACCTGAAAACACGCTCAAAGGTTCACAGAAACCCTCCTCCTGAACAGTCTTCTTTATGCCCCATTATATTTCATGGATTAAAGGATAGGATATGCCAGAAAAGAGAGCAAAAATGAACTTTACACGGCTATTCCAAGACAGAAATTTTGGGCATATGGGTCCCTTCAGGGAAAAAATATGTACAGTATTATTTTTCCTCTGTTTCATATTTACATACTACTAGATCAGAAGCTTCACTCTCTCAGACTGTTTAAAAAATGCTCCATCTTCTTCTAAAATGATATGAAAGACCTCAGAAATTAGTTTAATAGCTTTTAACCTCTTCTTGTAAGAGTCAGGGATTAAATATCTCTCTGTGACCCTGAATCTATAAAAAGTCTATCTGGTAGACTATACAAGGTGCTTGGCAACCTAACCCAAACAAGGATCAAGGCTAAATACGAGCAGATAGTAAATGTCTGGGAGACCAGACGTGTATTCCTATACTGTAAAAAAAATACAAAAAAAAAAAAAAAAAGAAAGGAATGACTACTAGCTCTCTTCCTGGAAGCCAGTATGAGATCCCACATGATTACAGCTTGAACTAATTTAAATTCAAAAATTATTGTTATTTGATTCAAATATATTTTGGAAAGAGAGCAACATAGCAAAGACCATCAATTTGGACAAATTTGGTTGCGCTTAAAATTACACCTTCAGGAAAGTAAGCTGTCATGATACAGAGAAAAACATTCAACTTTAAGATTTTTGTCATCAAAACTAGAAACGTGCTGTACAAAACAACTATTTTAAATTTTCTATTTGTTTCCTCATTCCACTTTTGGCTACAAAACAAGCTGTAGCCAGAGAAATGTATTTGCCCTAACAATTTAAAGATTGGAGTAAATAAATCTTGTTGAAAATGTAGTTCTAACATTTCAGAGTAAATACATGTTTTTCAAGAAAGGACTTCCTCTTCCAGTGAAAAATTAAAATTTTGATTCGTAAGGTATGACAACTTTTTTTCTCTGAGTGAATTTTCCCCAGCCAGTGAACCAGAATGAGGTAGAAACTTCATTTGGATGAGGAGACTGAGAGTATAATTGTTAAATAATACACCAGCTCTTAACTGTTGGTCTTAACTATTGTTAAATATCACTTAAATTCTAAATATTTTACGTTAATTTTTAAGGACATGGGAATGACTGCATTAACTGGGACCTGAACCTGGGAAGCCCAGTATCTTGACTCAGGTGATGGCCAGTTTGGGAAAAGTTTATAAGAAACCAGCAAATATTCTTCCTTTGTGTATTTTTATACTTTCCAGATAAAAACAGAGACTAAGTCAGAAATTCAGTTTAGATCACTGGTTTTGGCTACTTCCTGTATGTACTCATTCTTATTTGGCAAGTTCTTGCACTACGATTTCCACCACCATCTCCTCTAATGAGCTCTACAGCTTAACTGTCCTCTTTGTGAAAGTTTGTTTCTCTGTGTTAAACTCTGCATGATGGGATCAGTAGGTGCTCTTCTGGTTTTGTATTGTGAGGAGCACTGAATAGTCATGCCTTAGTCACTTTTCCTTGCCATGCCTGATTTAACCGATACCTACCCCATCACTTGCTTTTTTTTCTAGGCTGAAAACACCTACTCTTCCTTACCTCTGCCAACAAGTTATCTCCATTATTTGTATCTTTTCCCATTTCTCTGTAAGTTTCTGAGAGAGAGCAGCAAGAATTTCATGCAGTATTCATTGATGGGGACTTACCACAGATTTATACAATAGCATACTGACAGTAAAACTTCTGCTTTGTTTCCAGTCCCTTCCCTCATAATTCTTTATGTTCCGCCATTTTTCCTCACTGCTCCTGACTACTGGGTTGATATTTTTGGGAGTGATATGCTGCGACACCTTTATGCTTTCCTGAGTAGTAATAGCAAACTTAGAGCTTGCAACTATACAGACGTTTTTATGGCTATATTTTTTCACATGTGGTGCTTTCTTCTCACTGATGTTGAGTTTCAGTTGTTATTTTGCTACCTACTTCCCCATATATTATGAAATCTTCTTTAATTTTTCACTTCAAATTTTATAGCCAAGTTTTGAAATTATTTTTGGTCATATGCAACTTTTACACTCCCTTTTTTTTGTTTTAATTTTCCCAGAATATTCAAGATTATTTCAGGTTGTGGAGATGCTAGGCCAGGTTTCAAGTAAAGTTCCTTATATATGCTATCATTCTGGAAACTGCATGTGTATTCCTGTACTTTGTTTCCTATTTATAGATAATTTGCCAGTCTGTAAGAGCACTTGTTATCTTAGAATTTTTCTTTTTAGGAGCTTTTTATAAAAATTCTTGTAAAAAATTAACAGCAGTGTACTAGATAATTTGTTATGCTTTACTGATGAGTGTTTTTTTCTTTTTTTTAACCTTACTAATTGTATGTAATAATTTATTATTGTGATCATTCTCACTTCTTCTGGTGTTAGCAAAGTTATTTGAGCAACTGATATTTAAATCAGTATAACACCAAACCCATTTTACGTCAGTTTTCAATAAGAAGGTCAAGATTTTAAAAAGCAGCTAGTGATTTTGGAGCCTTAACTGCATGGTTGTAAACATAGGACAACTTAAGAGGGTAGCTCCTCAATAAATAGTTGTAACTCATCCTAAGCTACAAGTCTTCGAGCAGGTCAGATGAGTCAATCATTAAAAATCCTTTTTTTTTCCCCCACTAACTAAAAACTGAGCTTAGGTGATGACCTTGGAAGTAGAAGCGTACAGATGTAGGGGGATACATCTGTATCCCACCTTGTTTATCTAGACACACTTTGCATGAGGAGATAACATATTTGGAGCATAGCTAATGTCAAAGCTATCAGCTTTCTTTTTGTTACTTAGAAAGAATAAATAGATAGGAAAAATTGCAAGCATATGAAATTTGTATGGGGTCAGCTAAAGTCCTCTGGAAGTTTATAGCCCTCAGCAATGTGGAAGGGAGAAAACAATGAGAGAACAAAAAGACACCCTCATTTGACAGTGATTTGTCGTAAATCCATCAGGAATCCATGTATGACATCACCATTTCTTGATAAACATCTTTTTATACTAAAGGGGTGTGACTGTTTTTATTGTTTATTTGGGAGGGAGGTCCTATTTTTTGACAAAAAATGGGGGATTTTAAAGTTTCTTAAGGCCAGCATCAGTATGGAAGAGCAGATGCATCCCCTCACATGGACTGCTTAATGCAGGCAATATCGTAAACAGCACTCTAGGGAAAGGTTTCAGGAGTGCATTTAATTGCATTTTCCACTTCTCATAACAGTGAGGGATTAAACTGAGACAAAATGTAATGGAACCAGCTCTTTCCTATCTGCTTAAAGAAAGGAAGCTAACTGAAAACCATGTTTATTAACTCACTAGGAAAAAAGAATCCTATCCAAAATTAATGAATTTATAAGCCTATTACTTCTCATGACTAATGGAGAATTTTTCAGCTGGAATCTAAATAGAGTGTTATGAGAGGTAAGAAATGAGGATTGGAACCTACTGCATTTATTTACAAGTGTTTAATTCTCATAACCTAATGAAGTTAACAAAGAACATTGCAGCAGCCATATGAAATGAGAAACAATGCTCAACTAGACATTGTATATTACTGAAGGATGTAACAGGTGGTATGTGTTACCCAGTATTCTTATCTGTTCATGAGAAATATCTATCTTATGCACTGCTGTAATAGTTACCCATTATCTTCATACTTGAAAGGATGCAAATTCTGGAGGTTCTTTCTGGAAGTTTTCTTCTACAAATTACAGTACCTGTAAAATTTGTATCTACACCGCTACTTTCTTTTTCTGGAATAGTTCTTTGCTGGGATAAACAATGGAGGAATAAAATATGCGTCTTCAGACAAATAGTGACAGTGATTGAGTCCTCATCTTGAGTTTGGATCAGTGGACACCTGCACATCTTGAGATAACAGAACTTAACCAGTAAGAAGTGACACTCTCCCTTATGAAGAGATTGATATGAAAAAACCCAAAAGAACAGCTACTTAATCTTCCAAGAAACAGTTATTGTAAATACTCCTACTTAATATTATCTTTCTGTTTTTCAAGGAATAATGGTTTTAGATTCTGTATTCCCATACACAGTATCTCTAGGGATGAAACGCTTGATGGCCTGTTTCATTAAGGCAATTAAGAAGCATAATATTAAGGCAGTGGTACAGGGATCTCTGAACTTATTGGAAATATTCCTAGGCTTTTAGTGTCATGTTATCTTGAAATCTGAGCTATCATATGAATATATAAGGATGGACATTTTGAATCAGACCAAAATTTATCAAGACCTGAATTAGTATCTGGCTGTTGCCAACAGCAGGAAGAATAAGGTAATGATGTGGTGATGCTCCTTTTATATGCCTTGTCATTTTCTGGAAAATTGTTGCTAAAGGAATTTTCAAGATAGATAGAGAGAATTGGGCCTGACAGGTCTTGATAGACATTTTTTCCAGAAATTAATGTGACCTCCTTGATTTTTGAGCTTAGTATGCCACATGGGGCAAAGTCACTTTCTGCTGCTTGCTCCCAGTAGACACAGCACTAATGGAAGGAAGGAAGTAAATGACAACTTTCCTTTTGTAACAGCAGTAAAAACATTAGGTGCATGCTAAACAAGCAAAGAAAAAACATCCTTTCCTACACATCTGTGGTGCCAGTCATTTGACACATTAGTTCCTCCTTGCCACCCTCATTCCTCCTTGCCACCCTATACCATCCAAGAAAAATCTGTGCTCTAGGGTTTTTTTAATCAGCCGTTGCAACAATAGTGGTTAACTTGCACCCTTGCTTGTTGCATACCTCTGTTACATGATCAAGTACATTTCTGTTAGGTATTACATTTTTAAACTGTCAGGCTTCTTATAGGTGCAGAGACCTCAGCTCTTCTTCCTGAAAGACTAGGCTCGGAGCTTGGCAGGATGGGCTGTCTAATTTTACAGTTGAAGTGGGAGACAGATGGTCTTCACTACTCCTCACCTTCCAACATCAGCTGCTTCCATTTAGCTGGTGACAAAGACCTAACCCTGACCCTGACTCAGGTACCAAACCAAACCTGACATACAGTGAGTATTGGTTGTATGCTGATCTGGTGTCTTTGCCTATACCTGGGTTTGGATGTGCATGGCCTTCTCCTTGTTGTAATAGGCTTTCCATTCACTTTGTCTGCTAGTTTAAAAAATAAAATTTTAAGAGTTGTATTTGGCCTTATACGTTATCACTATTTTTTTCATAATTGCAGAGTTCATAAAGCCCTGATGTTCAAATCCTGAAATCAGTTGATAATAGCAGTAAAAAAGATTTTGAATAATCTTTCACTCTTACTTTAATCTTGGCAGAGTTTTACAAAATACTAATTTGCAAAGTCCAGCACATTTGTAAGGTATTTTCTTTTTATTTTATAAGGGAAAAAGTCCCTTTTTATTCCATGATCACTTTTTTTCCATTCTGAATTCTCCCTCTGACAAGTTTGTTTTCTTGACATATGTACAGTGTATTTCTCTCACCCTGTTATCGTTAGTTTTATCTTGACAAACACAACTGAAAGCAACGTAGTATCTGAAGTAGAAGAATGAAAAAATAAAGGCAGCTTTTAAACTTCTGCATTCTGCATGCCCTATACTTTCTTCCACAGCTCTTCAGTGGGCTACTTTCATTTTGCACTGAAAAATGCAATCAGGTGAACAAAGCAGCACTCAACTGGATTTATTTTTTTTTTTAAACCACTAAATTAAAATGAACTTTTCTCCTACCTCCATCTTCAATTACTCTGTTATTCTGATTATATCTTTTACTACAATATACCTCACTATATTGTTTAATACAAATGCACTAGGTAGTAGAAAAGATGGTTTGTTGAGTGATTTTGCAGCAGTAGAAGTAATCTGGACTAGAGAGGCTGATCAACTGTAGCAGCCATGGGCAAATAAGAAACTAAGAGGAACGGGAGGCTTCTGGGTAAAAAGAGAAGCTTTTAAACAAGGAGAGACAGCAGCTTTATTAAATGTGTTTAGAATATTCATCCTTGCTCTTGTTCACAGTCATGGTAGGATCTACTTGAAGAGGAGTTTTAAATAGTTGTGTAGCCTGCTAATTAAATGCACATACACACAGGCACTCTGGATTGCCTAATCACAGCCAATCTCCAATGAGATTTGAAATCTCTTTCATGACCCAATTTCTGTTTGGCTTTATTTGTGATCTGCCCATAGCAGGAGGGTTGGAACAAGATGATCTTAAGGTCCTTTCCAATCCTAACTATTCTATGATGATATTATCTATAAAACTATCTGTATATGCATCACTATTGGATTCACAAATATGGGTTCTTTAGGAGTGCCCTATATTGACTTTCCATATATGTACACTGCAGCACTTTAAATCCCTGCCTTCTATGAGTTTAGGCTATTATTTTGACATAGTGAAATATTTCTTTTTGCAACAGATTTTGCAGTAGCCTCACAGGGCAGTAACTAAGGCATAAAGTAAAATGAGGAAATACTGAGAAGGTTTTCAATAAAGAAAATTAAAAGTGTATTTTTCTGTTTTATTATTCTGCCTTTCAAATGTGCATTACTAAATAGAAAACAAAGAGTTGAAAGCTGTATTTTCCCATTTTAAAATGATTGATGAATTGTTTGAAAAAAAATATGGTAAGGAAAAACATAAATGAAAAATATTTTAAAATCACTTGAAATTTCACTTTTCCTTTTCAAGATCTTTGATGGTATTGCATCTACTTACCCTAGGTCTCTATATGGAATCCTTTTGTTCCTGTTGGATTATATTAGAGAAATCATATGACCTAAATACAGATCTGATCTAAGCAGATGTCTATCAAATTATTTGCAGTGGATTTGTATGTGGCCTTCTGTACTTTGAGTCCTTAGAGTGATTGCCCATTAATTTACTTTTCTTCCTGCATTTTTTTTTCTTTAAAAAAAAAAAATAATACTGTATGCTTGCTCCTTCTCTTTGTTTTTTTCTCTTCTTCTGTCCACTCAGCCTCGTGCTCAGTGTACTCTGAAAAGCTCACTATTTTAGCACACATATCATTAATTATAGTCTTTCTGATTCCTATACAACTGAAGAGAGGCATGGATTATTTTAAAATTCTTTGAGTGTGGAAATAAATAAAAATTTTGAACATTTTTTTTCAAAGTGTGAGCTCACTGGGAATAATAAAAACATGGGGTTTGTGTGTATACTGAAATGAACTACATCTAGCTATATCTATTTGTCTTGAATTTCAAATACGGATTTGTGGTATATGCATACATACCACAGAGACTCAGCTAAAATATTGCAGCAAAGCTATATGGAACTGTGGGATTGACTGAGAGTTCCAACATCCTCCTGACCTGGCCATCAAGACACTGAGCAGATGTGATGGCTTTCCTGTGAAGAGTTCAGTGTGAACTTCTTTCTTACTTTTCAGTTGTCTCCCTAACTGACTGGGGCTTTCATGGTCAAGTAAGATTGGTAACCGTAATTAAATGCAAATGCCTTTGGTCACTCTTTCCTGAACAGCTTCGAATAACAGAACAAAACCCTTTGAACTGAAACTTGACTTTAAATGTGAACAAGTGCAGAATGGATTTGTGAAATAATATATTCATGGGACACTATGTTATCAGCTTTTGATAAAGTGGTTTGGTTGAAGTCAAAAAGGTCAATACCAACATTATGTTTGACAGGTTCAGACACAGCCAGCAGGTCCTCCTAATAGTTTCAATTAAATACTTTTGGATGAGAGAGGTACCTTTATCTTTTGTATGAAGACTACAGACTGGGACACACTTCAACTAACTTTAAATCTCCCAAAGTTAGATATCCAGGTTTGACCCACTTGCTCAAGATTTGTTTATAATCAGCAAAGAGTTACAGGCATTCTTAGACTGCAGTTTGTCTGACCACTCTTAGAGGATCCTAACTTGGGAAAATGAAGGTGATGTGAGTCATTCAAGAAATTTCTAGTTCTTTCCATAGGGAACATCAAATGACTGTGTTAGGCCATGATGCCTACCTTTAAGATGCCAGAGTAAGAGCCTCCACAATGATTAGTCATAAATATACCATTGCCTGTTTCATAATTTACTTTCCCAAAAGTTTCGTGCATGAAAATCTATATGGCTCTGAGACATAGGGAGGACATGGGACCTGACTGAATATGCAGCAATGTGAACATTGATCTAATAATTGCTTATAAGTAATTGCTAAGGTGGAGAATAGATATTATCTGCCTGAGTGATGCATATGAACTAAGTGAAATTTGTCATATATTCATGCAGAATCTCTATCGATTCTTAAGGAAGATATTTTTTATCTGAAGAGAGGCAAAATGTCAACATAATTATCTCTGAGCTCAGATAAAGTAAGTGCACTCAAAGTTGATTTTATTGAAAATGAGCTTCTGAGGCATTAATGCAAAAAAGAGAAGAGAATGGTTATGGTGTCTTCAGTTTGTTTGTTTATATCTCTTGGCCTGAATTTATGACAGCTGTCTGGAAAATTTCCACAGGGAAATGCACATTCAACAACATTTCAAATGTTCCACCAAAACATGTCAAATTCTTCTAATTTCCCAATTGGATCCAGGAAGGTTTCTCAGGAAAAATCTGTTTGATTAACAGCCTGCTTTCTGCTTCCTTGACACTCCCCATGGCAAGCTCCTGCAGTACTGGTAACGTGGGGAAGCCGAGGAACGCTGTCTCTAGTGAAGGCTTCCAGGTTCCCTGCTGTGTATCCAGGCCAGAGCCCTGAGGATGTCAGCTTGCCATGCAGCTCCTAGAGCTTCCAGACTACTGACCACATGGCAGCAATCCTGGCAGTAGGCCAGCTTCGATTTTAGGAAGGTTGGAAAGTTGTACTGAAAAAAAAAAAAAGAAGCAAGCTATATTTGCCCTAAGAGAATGATGACCAGGAATTGACTTTCAAGGAGAAATATTTGTGTGCTGCCCAGATGGGCTTTTGAAATGGGTAAGAGTGGGCAGCTATTTAGCAGTGTGATTCAGGATGGTAAAAGGCTTTTTGAACAGCGACCTTGTGTTGGTTACAGTGAGGCAAAAGCTGAGTCCTGGCACCTGTATTTTGCACTTTTGAGAGATAGTTCTTTGCCAGTTTATTATCATAGTCTGATTAGGGAAAAGTTGTCTGCTTAGTCGTTTAATCAGTTTGAACCAATGAGCTACTCATTGCAGATTTGGCTCATTTTGAATGAAACATTTCAGTAAGTGGACGAGCTCCTCAGCTCAGTCTTCAGATGGAGATAAAGCTGTTAGCAATGGTTGCTAGGACCTATGTAAGGATCTGCTGCAGGCAGTAACGGCTTACTCAGCCCTGCTATAGCTGAAAGAAGATGCACATTTACAACCAGCAGGTCTTTTATACCACTACAATTGCATCACCACTGTGGAGGGTACAAATGAATGTGTTCACAGGCACTTAAAGTAATACTTTCCTGATACTAAGTTCAGGCAACTCGGAAGAATCAGCAGAAGTTTGAATAAAGTAATACACCTTCAGAGACAGTGCAGCAACTGATAGCACAGCTGAAAAATTTCAGGGAGGTGCACCAGGCAGATTGTGGAAGATGGGCTAAATAAAATGCTAAGCGAAGGATGACAGGTCTTTTCTAGAAAGGTCAGGAACCTAAGAATAAACCAGGCTTCTTGTGAAGAGCAAAACAGAGCTAGGGAAATTGGTGTGAAAAAGAGAGGATGAAGAGCTAAGAAAGTATATGCTATTCTCCAGTTTCTTCAGAGACAGAATTTTGTGCTGTACACATATTATAGCATTGCTTGAAATAGTTCCCTGGAGGCTGGATTGAAAAATGAAGACACATGTTTCAATGCAAAATGAATATGAAATATTATTGCCTTGTAATTTAAAGAAAAAATATTAATTAGATTGCAAACAATCTAAAAAAAAAGAAAATTAATTAAACATTCTATTTTTTGAGACATATGTGTAAAATACGGGTACAGAATAATCCGATTGCAAGTATTTTCAAATTATTGGGCTGAGCTCTTAGTGACATAGGATGCCTAATTTTCATACTACAAAGGAGTGTTGTCACTGTGGTCTCCATCCTTTTACTTTAATGTCTCTTGTGTAATGATAAACAAAGATCCAAAGACGACACCAGCACTACTGAAATGTACAATATGGGTGTCTAATATAATTATAATTAACAGTTTCCATTCATTTGCAGGATATACCCTGATGGCATTGCTCAAGAGAGGGGAAGCATTAGTGGTAATTATGCTTTGACTTTATAATGTTGGATTGAAGTGATGGTTTCTGACAAAACCAGAAATAAAGAATGGTTGCTTCGAATGGTGTATCAACAGTGCCATCTAACTGCTCCTACGAAGAATCACAAGTTAGCCCCGGAGAAAAATACCTGATTCACGAATCAAGTCCTTGTATTTGTTATGGTGACTGAATAAAGGTAGTCACTCTCTCTCTATTTTAAAAATCATAATATACCTGTCTTTTTTTTTTTTTTCCCAAGGAGTAATATTAAGCCTTTGTACTTGTTCTGAATTTGATTGTAAGCAATGAAATTTAGTTTATCTTAGAATGACAGGGGCAGTCAAAATTGTAGTGGAAATGTACTTAATTCCAGAAATTTTGCTTTGCCCAGGGACAAGGTACAAAGCAGTGCGTATGCTGGAGGGCAGTGAAAAGCTAAAGGAAACAACAGACTGCATGATCACAGAAATTTCTACATTAAATCACAAAATTAGACTACCAGTTTACTACCTTGTACTTTACAAATATTCCAGAAGTGTGTTGAAGACTGCTTAAAACAGGAAGCAGTAAATAACTAACTCACCGACACTGTCATTCTATCAGGTTCTGTTTTATTTTTGCTCTACATCATGTAGAGTGAGATGGTTTTATTATTACGTTTTTTTCACATCCTGCTAACACTGCTGCTTCTGAAACTGACTTTCAACCAGTAAACAGGACACTGAGTACAAAAATTTCTTATTTCCATGGTCTAAACCTGATGTTCTTTAAGCCCATTGGAGGCTTCCAACAATTCGTACTCTGCTTTTTTTTTTCTCTCTAAGTTCTCTTATTTCCAATTATGTAACTTTTCTTTTACAGACATCCTTACTGTATTTCTAGGTTTTTTCACCAGTTGTTTTAAAATCTTTTTTGTTTTCTACTATTTCTTTTCAAAAAAGTAATGTGGCGTAATCAAAATACATAATTCTATCAGATTAAGTAAAATCAGCGTATCCTTTACAGCTCTGTTTTGTGGTCTTGTTTTCCATTTAGCTGAAATGGAGCTAAGCATAAGACAGTTTCAAGTGAGTTCAAAGGGATGGGAGCTAAGACTGAAAGATCTATAGGAGAAGATCTAGATGCAGTAGACCTGTAAGAAAAACAAAATGAAATAAAAGTGAGCTAAGTTTTTCTTTTGGTCCAAGGAACTTCTGCTCCTAAGAATCAGTGGGGATAAGTATCTTAAAGTACTTTTGGGGAAAAAAAAAAAAATCTGCTGATTTTTAGCTATAACTCAACAAGAATGTTTAAAATTAAATACATATATGGACCAGAGCTTTCTGTCTTTACTTTTCAGAGTGCTATGATGTTGAAAGCTGAGCTGCTATTACAGGGCTCTCAGTTCTTTAAAATCCAAGTGGCACAAGAGGGAAAGTGTAGAACCTCTTTGCCTGCCTTAGCCTTGTAATGACTCACTTAAAACCTTGATAGAAGACAGAGAAAAACAAGTACTTTAGGCTGAATTATTAAATTAGATATTCTACTTGGATAGGAAAAGCAATTTGAAAACCCATATAAATGTTTTGCAGAAATGTTCACTATGGTAAGTGTCCAGAAGGCTGAAAATACTACATGGGTAATAAGCTATCTACAGGCTCTTTGTGAAACAAAGTAGGTCTTCCAGTAAAACATATTTTTTCAAGGTTAGCTGCTCAGGACTTAATGAGATGAAATATGTAATTTAGAAGCATGAACATGGTTTCATCTAGTTTCACCCATGATAAACAACATAGTATAATAGTCACCATGGAGATACCTTTTTCTGCTTTATGCTTACAGCATATTCTCAGCCTGCAGCATCTGCTTCACAGGAGTCAATGGAGCAGGCTAAATTTATGATTGCCACCTGGTGGCTAGAAAAGAAAATAATTAGGTTTTGGAAGCTCCAGGATTATTAAGAAACAGCAGCTCTGAAGGTGCTTTAGTAGAAAAAGCATTTCTGGAGATTCAGGTGGCATCCTGTAGAAAAGCCATCTGAAATTATGCAGAGAAATGTACGCAAAATTTTAATTCATTCTTTGCCTTACGTTTCATTTTTTAAAAGACTATTTAGATGTTAAAAGAGAAAATGATACATTAAACACACAAGCTGAGATTTGGTCAATACGTCATTCATGAGGGGCTCCCTGAACTATCTTCCATCAGCATACATGGACAGTTTTTTCTTAACAGTTGGAATTTGTTTGGAATGACACTTACTTATAAACAGTAGCACTGTTTACAAACAGTCAAAACCAACAACAAACCCCCTGCTAAGTTCATTTCCTGCATTTGTTGTTTGTCCTACATTTACAATTAGATTCTAGGAGAATGAGAAAATAGCATGGAAATAACAATCAGAGCAAGCAAAGAGCATATGTTCTCAAGATTTAAAATGATGGGTTACAAATCTCCCTTTTGGTTTATGATGAACTTAGTATCATTTACTGTTCAGACTTACTGTAACAAAAAGTAAAGCAAATTGCATTATAAAGTCACCAGCAAATGCTCAACTATTTCAAATAACAGGCTAATGGTACTTTAAAATTAAATTCATGATTCTAGGATCAATATGCCATTTGAAAATAGAACTGGTTAGAATTTTTTTCTCCCTGTGATTAAAAAAAAAAAAAAAAAGAGTGTTTGAATAAAGAAAAGTCCTTGATGCAAGGTAAAATTTTGGGATTTGGAAATCCTGTATCTTACAGTGCATGGAACATTTGACTTTGCCTTCCTCTTTTCTGGGCAAGGTGTCCTTAAGCAGGCGCATCCCTGGAGGATCACCTTTTGGAAAGAGGAGGTAATGAGTCATGAAGTAACTGGATGTGATGGATGATATGAAATGTATTACAGCAAGATGCTAAGACTTGGAGAAGGAAAAGGATATGAAGTAAGCAAATTTATCTGCCCTCTTGACTGTGTCATTCTTGTTTCCAGGCTCTCTTTTTCTGTCCCCATTAATTTGGAATTGGAAACGTCACACATGATGGGAAAAGAACAAAAAACCAGGCAAACAGTACCCACTGACCTGAAAGGGATGGCATTTACCAGAAGGATGCAGATCTCAGCCACAGGAAGAACTTGAACCACCATCACCAGCATGCTGAATACTTTTAAACTACTTTATTGAAAAAAGTATGAAAGTGTGCAGTAATGTAAGTAGAGCAAGAAGAAAGGTGGGAAAGAAAAAGGAATTAACTTTTTCCTCAGTAATATCATAGTGCTTGCTAAATTTACTCTCCTTCATTTCAGTTCAATCCTTTGGCATTTGGAGAAAAAAAGCAGGGATACCTCCCATAAGCAAAGGAATTACATTTTATATTCTTGCATATATTCTTCCTGCGGTATTGCATATGGTATACATATCCTGGAGAAAAAATTGTTTTAAGAGTTTGGAATTATTATGGATATGGAGACTATGGAAGGTTTATATTTCCTCTGTCTTAAACAGTTTTCTTAGTATGTTTATATTCAATGAAGAACTTAATTTTCCCCCATATTTTATAGAGCCTGTTTACCTGACTTAGAGCTCTAGATTTGCTGTAGAGCTGGTAGGAGATGTCAGCTAGGCACGGCAATTTTCATTAAATTCATTTGTTTGTTTAATCCACTATGCTTATAAGGGATTTATTCATGCATTTTATTTAGGGTAGAAATTTATTTATTCAGTTTTAAAATTTGACACTTCAGGGACATCTTTTAAGGAGTGAAATGAGATCTGAATTATAAATGAGACAGAATATCAACACTTAAATGGGAAGTTTGATTACCAGAAGATCAGCAGAGAGGAGGATGTTTAGCTCTAGGTCTTTAATTCAATCGCACACGGTACAGGACCTGGCAGAGAAATTCAGTGTTAAGTTTCTAAATGCTAAGCATTATTAAGAAAGAGAATGTTCAGGTGTATGAAACATTCGTTTCATTTCCATCTTTGCTTTAAACAAAATACTGTGTAAGTTCAAAGGCAGGATAAATTTGTGTTACTGCTCTGGCTGAAGACAAAGAAACAATTCATAACTGCTTTCCTATGGGTAAATTTTGCACCAAATTCTGTTCTTCTGGAAAATACAGTATCAACATCCATGACACCTCACACAGTAATGATAAACAGAAAAAACCCTACCACAAACCCATGAATCTCATGCAATCTGTAAAGCCTCCATCGAACAGCTGTGAAACTACTTCTTGACTGTAGAAGGATTCCTCTTGCTCACATTGCCAGCCCCTTAAGTAACCTAAAATTGCCTACACACAGGAGCAGAAATTCAAGTATTACTGATGACAAGAACCAGATACTGGGATTAGGAGGGCAAAAAGTTTTGGCATGGTTTATTGCAGACAAGTCAGAGTAACTGATACTATTGTGTTCTGTCAAAATCGGTGGGACTGGGCAACTGGGTTAGGGATTAGCAGACACAATGCCCTTTATTTTACATTTCCCTAAAACATGAGATGAACTTCCAGTTTTCTTAAGTCACATGAGGCTAAACCGATTGTGACATGGCTTCAATGTATCATTTGATATTTCAAAACACTTGGGGTTTTGATGCAGTTCTTAGTACACATTCTGTTGTTTTGCAAGACTGATTTTTACAGCTCTGTGTGGAAGCCTTGAATTTCTATAATGCAATCACAATCATAAGTGACCTTGAAGAAAACATATAATTACATAATATTTTTATAAAATAGGAATACACAGTGCTCTACTAAATAATATAAAAGAAGACATATTTGATTTGAAGTTGACACTGCATGTTCCCTGTATAAATATAATGGTATGTATAATAAAGTTAATATTGACAACAAAGGTGTATTTCTCGTATTGTATAATTTGGATCATTCAGAGATAAGTTTATTATGATTCCTTGGTATTGACTTCTCCCAATTCTTATTATAGCACTACAATAGCTTTTCCAGAGTAGTCTGGAAATTTAGTTTTAGTAGCTGCAGAGGATGTCTTTAAAAGAGTGAACTAAAAAAAAAAAAACAACAATGAAACAAACCAACCCTGAAACAATAAACCCCTCGTAATTGCAAATAATTTTTAGAATGACAAAAAACCCCAAACAAAACCTATATTCTTGAATCAGCTTCTGGTTTGTTTGGGAAATTTTGTCCATCACTGTTAATGTGCCAGACACAGACTTCCACTTGCATTT
>JANHGB010048964.1:0-10381 GCA_026283785.1 Coracopsis vasa
GGCAGGGCCACTGCAGGGTAGCAGCCCCCTCCAAGAGGGTGTCAGTGTAGATGCAGTGACACTGGGAGGTGGCATGTGGCGCAGAGGCAGTGGTGCCTGAGGCACAGCTTGCAAGCCCTGCAGAGCCCATGTTGGATTCCTACAAAGAGACAGAAATGCCTCTGCACCTCCTGCCCTGCTGTGGACCACAGCCAGACTGGACACTAGACAGGCTGAAATCTCTCCCTCCCCTCTCCACCACTCCAGATAATGATGTTTGACATGTTTATAGCTTATTTTGCTTATTGTGCATACTTCTGGGTAGACACTGTCCTGCAGCTTGAATAACATACTGGCAGTTTAATTTCTGTTGACTCAGGGTTTCATCCCCAGGTACTCCAAACCAGCAAAGCCACATTAGCTTGCCGTGGCTAGAGATCTAGCCAAAAATATTTAATGGGGGAGAGAAAATACATGAAAAAAACCACAGATATTAGGCAGGGCTTTGTGTTATAGCTAGGACTGCTGCCTGAAGGCTCTGGTTCACTGAAGGGTCATGGCACAGGGAAATGGGGTAGCACTTGCCAAAGGAAATGCTTTTATGCAGTGTTAGCTTCCTTCCTGCTTCATGGTGCTCCAAGACTCCAATCCCCAAATTTTCACAACTGTTGCAAGAAATGGCTGCACAAAGCATAGATGAGTCCCTCTAGTATTGCCAAGCGTATCCAAATACATGGGAGCTGACACCAGCTATGCAGGTGGAACAATCCTGGCTTCTGTTCCTGTGCTACTTCAGCAGGACCTGAAATGCTTACATTTTAAGGAGTCTATAAATCTAGCTGTACACACATACACATGCATTCACTTAATTTCACTGTTATGAGTAGCTATATCAGACTCCATGAAAATAATTTGCCTGATTTCTACCCCTTCTTTAGTTATGTTATAACAGCTGGTATATAGATTTATATTTTGGACCTAACACAGTAATTACAACTTAAATTGTGTATTATTCTTTTCTTCCTGATGAAACTGGCTAAGAGTTCACCCACCCTGAAACTAACTGTATAGGTATACAGAGATGGATGCTTAAACTAACAGCCACATCATTCCAATCATTAAGAAAAGCTCAGTGTAGGATGGATAGTTAATAAAGTGATTGAAAAATGTCTTTTTTTTCCAAGGGCTGCAATTTATGAAGTTTTAACACTCTATCCTTAACACGTGAATCCTGGCAGTCAGGAGGAAACACACAAAATAACCTGGCTTGCAGGAAAAGAAGAACGGCTCTTCACCTGCCTGTCTGGGGAGAGGTGTCCTCAGCTGCAGGGACGGAAAAGCCATAGCCCTAAGAAACCCTCAGGATGGTCAGGAGACAAATCTTCTGAGCTAGGAGATGGTGAAATAACTTAAAAAGATTTTAACTGATAACACAGAGTTACATTTTTCTCTTACAGCTCTTTTCTTTAGTAACAGCTTTCACTGTTGCCAGCCTACATCTTTGGCCTTTACTTTACCTAAATATAATAACCATATGCCTTTCTTAACCAAGAGCTGTGGCAGCAATGATCTCCCTTGTCACTGGGATGAGAGGTGTGTTTGGGTCGTATCAGGCTGCTCTCTCCTTCTGGGAGCTTTGAGAAACATTTCTCAAGTTGCAAGTCCTGGCTGCAGGCTATCAACTAAGTGGACATTTGTGCTGTATATATTAAGGTTAATCTAGCTGATGTATGAGTAGAAATGCCTGTGTATAAAAGCCACATAAGAAACAAGGGCAAGGTTTAAAAAAGTATCCCATGTTGATTACCATAGATGCAACTGGCAGAAATTGAGTTATAAATGCTGGGGAGTGTGTTCTCATGAAGACCCGCTGGCTACTCTGCAATAAGGCCCCATCAGAGATGGTTCACCAGAAGTCATCTTGTGCTTTGGTAACAGCAGGATGGGAGCAAACATATACTACAACTCTTGCCATCATCCTCCTTTTGTCTCAACAGGGAAGAGGATTATAATCTTAAAATGGGGAAACAAAGGTGAGCAACATTGGTTTACATCCTTGGAGCAATGACTGAGCAAGATTTGATGCCAATGTATTACACCACAGCAATTTCTCAACTTCCAGAGAATATAAAAGGGCTATCCAGAAGGGATTTTGTCATTGCCAGAAAAGAGAAAGCCAAGCAACATGGTGAGGGGGTCAAAGCTAAGCACCCGTTGTCCCTGCCTCCCCAAGTACAGGCAGAAGCAAGCTCCTGAGTGGGTGCAGACGTATGTGGGAAATGTGCGTGTGTGCATACATGAGCTATCAGAGAGAGGGACTGGAAATAGACTTGTTTAAAATAAAATCACCCTCCCTTTTCATAAGGTCTTACACTAGTTTTGTTATGTTAATTTCCCACAACAGAGTAACAAACATAGGGAGGAGCATTCCTCAGCCTCTTTGGCAAGCACTGAAGAAGTGGAATGTACCTGAAACTTGGAGGTCACCCCCTACTGTTAAAGTTCACTTTACTTTTTCCAAAATACCAGATTTTCTGGTCAAACACCACTTTACTTTTAATGAATCACAATCCCCTATACCTTAGTGATGTTTATTTCCCCTTTTTTACATTTCCTGGTCAAAATATGCCTTTGATTTCACTTGGAAATCAATTTCGGTTAAGTTGCAGTCACTCACCGGTATAACACCCCTTGGCCAGGTTCAGGATATTGGTAACAAATTACATACTTCTGTGTACTTATATCTTGCTATTTGTTTGTTTTGTCTTTCTCCAAAAGGATACTTATAGTTCACTTTCAATTAGAATTACATTATTTACTTTCTGAAGGAGCAAAAGTTAAGATGTTATAGCACAGTTATTCTCATACTCAACTTTGTGTCTCTCATGTGACTTTTGGTCTTTCTACTAAATATCCTGAACTCCCTTTTTTCTACAGTTTATCATGACTAACACATTACACTAAATTTGCTTCACTTGGTGGAGTCCTGGAGATGTTAATTTTGGAATGAATTTTTTAGTATAGCTGTGATATCATCACTAATGCTGCTGCATTTTAGCAATCCAAAATCAAGAAGATATAAGAAATTTCTTAACAGAGGTTGTTTCCTTTACTACTACACTTGATAAAATGAAAAGGGGAAGAACTGAAAATAGGATGATAAATATATAATTGAAACATTTCGTGGACTACTGGGAAATGCTGTCCCCCCTTGATACATGGGTCCATGCCCATACCAGGCCCCCAGTAAACACTGACACAGCCAAAAGGCAGAGATCTCTCATGGGTAAACTTAAAAACATATGAGGTAATTCTTGCTTGTTGGTTCGGCAGTGGTGAGGTCACATCTCCAGTATGTCCAAAGGAGGATCAGGAACAACCAGGGACATATCAGATGGGAGGATTAAAAGAGATCAGCTGTCTAGAAGTCACAATCTGCAAGTACGGGCTGAATTAATATTGGTGTTTTTGTTTGGCTTTGTTTTGTTTTTTTTTTTAAACTAAAGGGAAGTCTGAACTGGGACACAACAGCATCCTTTAAGTACAAGTCAGCTGTTGCACAGAGAAAGTAAATAATTCCCATGCCCATGATGGATTAGACAGGAAGTAATTGTGAAGAAGTAACAGACGAGACTGTAATTGCAACAGTGACAATTTCAGAGATTTAGGGTAGATATTAGGAAAACCATAAACAGGATAGAGGTGCACTAGAAGAGATTCACTGAGGCGGCAATGGAATCACCATTAAAGGAGGTCTTTAACAACAGACTAAACCAAACATCCTTCAGGGGGGATAGTCTGACTTTCAGTCAGGCAGAAAACTGATGCCTTGCAGCCACATTTAGCTCTGTTTCATAAGCCATGTGTGTCACAGGAGTTTCCATGGAAGCCCCCAAAATTCCAGTGCTATATATCAGTCCTGGCAACCACAGAGAAAACAATTCTCCATATGTAACTCACCCTCTGAAGGTGGGCAGCATGGGCACTGATGAGTGTAGCAACATAGATGTCAAAACTCCTAGTATACTGTGCAGAGACTCATGAGGTCCAAGCATCAACTGGCTCATATCAGCATGTATACTGTTACATGTGCCCTCCCTGAGCCATATTTATAGGAATCATTGCTTTCTACTTCAATTTACGCAATTGGGGAGAACTGCAAAACACAGCAAGTTCAAAGGGAGCACTGCCATGAGCTTGAATAGCACAAGATGCCAAACAAAATGCAGTCGTTAGTATCCTGGGAGGCTCCTAAATGTTATCTTTCTTAAGCCATGCACAGATGGCCCTTATCTATGCTGAGAATGATCACATTTTCTTTCTATCGCAGGAGCAAGATGGTCCAAGACTACTGCTTCGCCCTTTATCATAGCTCTAGAAGCAGCAACAAGAGAGGCAGGACAGAACTGCATTTTTCTGTGGAGCTGCCACAACACTGCTCAGTTTCTCTGTGTGTTTCTGTTATGGATCTTCTTCTGCATTCCCCCAAGGTGTGAAGATGAAATTTCAGGTCTGTAGCCTGGCTACAGCACTGTAAGAGCTGGCATTGGCTTGTTGGGATTTTGACTGTGCAACACCCCTGGAAGGCTCATGCTGTAGCTCACAGCCCACTGGGTAAAAGGCATTAGCTGTGACTAGCTACATTACTTTGTGATGGGCAGAAGTAGCCCAGCTTCATTTTGAATCCCAGTTTCTACATCACTGTGAAGAATCTCATTGAACTGTCACTTGTTGGGGAAAGAAAACAGAGTGAGTTTTAGAAAGATCTTTATTTCTGCCCTGGTTGATGTTAGCAGCAGCCACAGCATGAGGCATGGTGACAACTGTGAAGTCCATTGCTGGCCCATGGCTTGTAACAATAAGTACATAACTCCCTCAGGCTTTGTGAAGATTAATTAGTTCATGAAGCTTTAAAAATAACGACTTAGTAAGTGTTAAAGGGTTGCTGCCCTGATGTGTCATCAGGATATCAAGGAGTTACTACTTGCTCTGCAAGGTGCACTTACTTCAGCTGATCCTGCACAGCAAGTCATATTTTCCTCACTCGTGCTAAACTTAGAATTTGATTGGAGAATTATTTCAGTGAAAGGTACAGGAGTCTTCTTTTCCTCCCAGGATTCCCACATTTGCATGGGCCATGTCCCCACTGCCCTAAGAATGTGTCATGAGCCATGCTCCTGGAAGATTTAAGCTTTCTAACAGAATTTACTGCAGCAGAAATGACACTGCCAGGATGCCAAGAAGAGCAGATGCAGCACACCTAGCTCTGCTTTTCCCTTCCGCAGCAACAACATGCTATATTGGTCCAAACAGACATCTCTGTGGAGCAGCTTCTGTGGAATCAGGATGCAATTGGAACAGCTTTGAAGCCTGGTTTGTGGCTGACTGCTCAGTTCCAGCCTACACAACACACCAGTAATTTGCTTTCAGTTGTCCCTAGTATCTCTTCTCCAGCAATGACAGAAACAAGAGAGACTGTCAGGTTTGGAAACCAATTCACCCATAAAAACATACACAGTTTCAGAGAATGATAAGGGTACCTACTGTAGTACCCCTTCCTAGATACATACAATCAAGAACTGTTTGTAATGTATAAGCTGCAGCTCAGATGCCAGTGGTCCAACACACTTGTGCTGGACACAATTCACTGCCTCTGGAACAT
The DNA here is from genome assembly GCA_026283785.1 of Coracopsis vasa. Classification (NCBI taxonomy): domain Eukaryota; kingdom Metazoa; phylum Chordata; class Aves; order Psittaciformes; family Psittacidae; genus Coracopsis; species Coracopsis vasa. The sequence goes on from JANHGB010048964.1 coordinate 5,642, forward strand.
GGCCTGGCTCACCACTGAGTTGAAATCTTTCTCTTGGAAAATAAATTAGTCCTCATTTAACCCTGGATGCTTATGGTTGGTTGTAACTCCAAAAGAGCTGTCAGCTCCAAAGCATATTAGAAACTGGAAATAACGTTTGATGAGACAAAAGGAAAACAAAACAAAACTTTTCTAAGCTTTCTGGGAGAAGAAAGCCAATTCACTGGCTGACACAGCAATGGAAGGCTGTCAAGCACACCACTCGGTCTTAACATTCAGGTGCCCAGATTTTAAAAAGCAGGACCTGGAAGCAGGTATCAAGTGATATGTTTGGTGATATCTCTTGGTACCCAATTTCTAATTGAAGAAGCCAGTATTTTCTAAGTGAGAAGCTGGCTTATATGGGTATAACTATCCTTCTAGTTGGACATGGTTGGAGAACCTTAGAAAAGCTCTACAGTTCTCTTGCTCTGGAAAGAAGGATGGGGCTTTGCAAAATTCAGAATAATTAATTCTTTCTCAACCCCTCTGGTATGAGATAAGTGACATAAGGTAAATGCATTTCCTGATTCAAACACAAGTCTGCAGAAATTTAGGCAAATGTAAGATGTTGCTAGAAATACTATAATTCACAAAACGTTGTGTTACTTGGACCTAAAACAAAGCCCAAAGTTCTGAAAGTTTCCTGGTTTGTGTCTTTATCACCCAATATCTGCAGTTTTATGGAAAGCCAAAGATGCTAGTCTCAACATATTGCACATTCAAAGCCAGAGGTGGCAACATCATCTCAAATGGCTGCTGCAAGGAGCATTTTCTATACCATATGCATTTACTCATGCTGGAGGACTTCTAAAGCTTGTGAAGCTCAACTGTTTAAGAATTAGGTGAGGCTGCTTTCTGATCTTCTCAGCTGATTTTCTTGCTTAGCCTAGAGAAGAGATATCTCTGCTTTAAGGGATCCCTTCAGAGCAGTTGCTGAATTGAGACTTCAGGCAAAACAATCTCCAGTCTTCTCTGGAGAGGAGGCTAATACATAAGCATAAGGTTTTATGATTTTATCCAGATAGATGAGAGTCTCTTGCCCTTCTAGTTCTGGAGGAACAGGCCATGCTGCAGTGATAGCGATTGAAAAACCAAAGGCTTCAGCATTTTTTATAAAAATTCCCCAAAAGTTTTGTGCTATTAAGAATCAGCTATACAAACATCTGCAAAAAAGCTGTAGCTACAGAAACAGACTTAGACAGATGACCACTCACTCTGGCTTATAGTTTATTTCACAAGGAAACTACCATGTGCTCTCTCAGCCAAAATGACCCAGATAAGGTAAATCTGCATTTTTGTAACCATAACTGACTGAGACACAAAGCTAGAAATCCCAGCAGGGCTGTCTCCGCTACAGCAGCATTCATCTTGCAGTTTCTGTTTTTTATCCTTATGCCATTCACATCTTCTCAGCTCCAAAATGCTCCCTATTTTTAGTACACAATTTGAATTAAAAATTAAACAAAATGGGAAATAGACTGGAAATCACTGTCCCAAAGCACTGTATGCTAATTGCAGACACACTACACATCTTGGCCTCATTCTCTTTCCACTGAGTTGAACACAAGTTTAACAGATCTTCCTTCCTCACCTCTGCATTTTTCTGTTGTCCTTGTTTTGCTCAGTATATACTTGGTTCCTTCCTTTGCTTTTATCTTCTCTTAGTTTCCTATTATTTCCTTTCTCATAACACACTTGCTCTTGGGCTAATTCCTAATGTGCTTGTAACCAATGAAGCTCCTATTGACTAATATGCTGAAGAACAGCTAGGGGCAGGGGGGGGACTGGGAAGGACTGGAGAGGGACAATGACTTTATATAGATGAAAAATTTAAGTGACACAAATAAAAAGTAAAGCTGAAGCATAAGGCTTTTACTCACCCAGAACTGCTTAGAACTTAATAGAAAATAAAGTCCTTGTAAGAAGGCATGAGGATACAATCACTGTCTATTACTCACTCTTATTTATAAAGCACAGTCATGTTGCCTGGTAATGCACAGGTGAATAAAAGGGGAAGAGTTTAAATGATGGAAATGCTGAGTAACTTCCTGGAGCAAGCAGTTATTCCATCAGTATAAATGCCTTCAAAGTTGGGTCCCTATTCCAAGAGATTAATAGCATTACAGTCTCCTCCAGAGACCTCTGAAATCAGCAGAGATCTTTCAGTCTGTTTTATCTGGCTTTTGATTAGCTTCTTAGGATAGACTAAAAACATGACAAGGTACAATAGAACTGAGAAACAACGAACAGGGAAGGAAAGGTTTGCCAGACTATTACAGACAACCCTCATTAATTCAAGAGAATTATGATGTCAAGTCCCAAATAGCTGCAAAATGTTTGCACTAATATGTTCTCTTTAATCCATACTTTATTTTTAAAGTGGAATCATTATGCAAGTGTCACCCAGAAGACCTTCACTGCTTAAATTTGCTACATTAGCCTTAAAGTTAATGCATTATTAGAATCCAAGATTACCAAAGTTAATCTGCAAATAGCTCTGCCCAGAAACACTGCAGGTTACATGTCTTCTGGCTACAAAAATCATTGAAGTCCAGACTCAGGCTCAATGTACCACAGGGCCCAAGCCCATCAAAGCCACACACTCTGGCAGCTGGTGCATGCAACATTTTGGCAGGCTGGCTCCCATCTCCTGTACCTTTTGTCTCTGCATGCAGGGATCTTTTGAGGACATGCAGGCGGCACATGTCATACCCTTAACCTCCAGCATGGCTTTTGATAAACATTCTGTCCACTTTGGCCTATCAGAATATACACAGCTGAGAAGCCATATACATAGCAGCAGTATGTACACAGATTGGCTCTTTTGATACAAGCAGGTACCATGTTGCACAGGGGTGCCAAACTGAGAGGTCAGCTCAGAACAGTTTTTCTGATTAAGGTTCAAAGTACAAGCCATGCTTGTATGTCCAGACTGTACTCTTGCCTTAGACAACACAGCTACCCTCAACTCGGCCAAGACCAGCATGGAGGGAAGAAGCCCACCACAATCTGAAAGTCTGTAACACACCATTCCACCCAGTATTTACAATTGCCAAACACAATGCTTACATTCAAAATGGCTTTGCAAACTACATTAGCAGCAGCATATACATATCAGCGACCTGTTACAATCTGCTCAGAGAAGCCTAGTGTTATGTGCATACAATAAATTAAAAAAACCCCAACACACCACTTTACCACAATTTAAATGGCCCAGGGAATATCCAGGCCATGTCACATATTCTAGTACAACCAAGACATTGTACCTTTTGTGCTCTTTGCCACAAGTCAGCATACCTATTGTTGCAAGTAACATAAGGAACAAGATCAGAGTATCAAACTACCCAACTCCTCACACTAGAGATAGTCACAATCACCTTAACCAGAGCTCAGGCTTGATTGCTCTGCTAAAAAAGCAGTATATTAGCAGGAACTCTACCCATTCAACACCTCACAAACAGAGCAGGTGTTTCTAGTGTCCCTGATGGCACAGTTAGAATATGTTGATGAGCTGGATCAAGCCACGTGGGTGCTGCTGGCACCTGTATCACTCTTAGGAGTGGGGCTTGTGCACTGGCCAGCTTCAACCTAGCGGCACAGGTTTAGCTGCTTGCAAGCATACTGTGATGAACAACCAATCACGCGAAAATGACAAATGCAAGCATGCTGTTAGCAAAGGGTGGACTCAACTCACAGCGGATAAGAAAGTGTAAAGGTAGCCAGACAGACCATTTGTCTGCTTAGTCTTCTCAAGATAAAGCATGAGGTCCATAAACTCTGACTGGGTTTGGTTATAGTGTATGAAGATCTTTTTTACTGCACTTAGCATGTGCACATCACTGCATACAGAAAGTGTATGGAATGACCTACTTTGCAAGCTTAGTGGTTATTTTCCAAACCTGAGTATCTTGGTCACCTGAAAACATCAAGTTATGACAACCCATGCAAGGTGTTAGGGACACGTGCTGAGGCCATAGCCTACTCAAGCCTGCTGTACGTGAACCTTCCCATGAACTCAGGGCTAGGCCCTTTACTTGCAGAAGTAGCATAAGAGACTTTCACACACAAATCACTTTTAATTTTGACAAAGAAATTAAACTCAGATGAAGGTTCGAGGAAGGAAAAAAGAGGGTTAGAGTATGTTTAAGGAGGGGAATGACCACAGCTCCTCCGCTAGAGAATGGGGAGTTATTGCCAAGTTCCTTTAGTGCAACAAAGTCCAGTAATGGTGTGAGAAGCTCATTATTTATATGAAACTAAGCAAAAAACTCTTTCCAAATATTGGCTCCTATGGGCACTTTGCTGCCAAGGCATACTGTGGACATGAGTGCTTTGCAATGTGCCCTGCATTTTGGTCCCTGGGTTACTGGGGTGGTTTTCTACTCCCTCCCTGGCCTCCTACGTGCCCAGTTTTCATTGCTTTAGCATCACCCATCAAGGGTCAGTGCATGGCTGCCTGTCCTGGTTTCAGCAGTAGCAGTCATTTTTCTCCCTCTTAGTAGCTGGTGCAGTGCCGTGTTTTTGAATTTCAGCCTGAGAACAGCGCTGATAACACCGATGTTTTCAGTTGTTGCTCAGTAATGTTTAGTCTGACCAAGGACTCTCTGAGCCTCGTGCTCTGCCAGGGAGGAGGGGAAGCCAAGAGGAAGCAGAGACAGGACACCTGACCCAAACTAGCCAAAGAGGTATTCCATACCACAGCACGTCATGCCCAGGATG
>JANHGB010048965.1:0-38206 GCA_026283785.1 Coracopsis vasa
GTTCGGGCGGGTGGTGTGCTGTGGTGAGTGGTGGCGCCGGGAGGGTGGAAAGCGGGAGGCTGCGGCCGTGTCCTGCCCGTTGTGGGGAGGAGCGGATCGGGAAGGCGTGGAGGGGTCCGTGACAGGGAGCCAGGCAGTCCCGCGGCCTGTGAGCTTGCAGGCAGGTCTGGGTTGCGCCGCGGCCTTGGGGCTCAGAGGTGTTGCGACTCCCCCGGGAAGCTGCGGGCAGCCTCCCTGGAGAGACATGAGACCGGGGGTGCGGGGCTCGGCCGCCTCCTTCCGCGGCGGGCCTCTGCCGTCGCCCCGCCAAGCGGAGGCCGGGTCTTTCCTGCGGTGAACGGGCGGTGTTCTGGGAGCAGGGATGGCCGCCTCTGCACAAGCCTCCCGCTCCGGATGGAACCTGGCCCGCAGCTTTGCACGCGGTCTGCCCAGTGAAGAATCTCCTGCACCGGCCCAGCGCACGTGTGACTGGGTGCGTGGTTAGCGCGCTGTTGCAGTGCCGCTGGGGCATGGCCTGCTGTGACCTTGGGGACTGGAGTCACGGCCTGCCTCTGTGGGCTCTTGCATGGAGCTGTGATACCTTCTGGGATTGTCACGTAGTGTTTGATGCGTGTATCAGCCGAGAGTAACGTTTGGGGCTGCGGGTGGAGGACTCGGTGGTACCTGTTCCATTTACTAATGCTGTATTTCCAGGTTTGAGGCTTGGATTCACTTTGGAAGTAGAGCAGTTGTTGCCTTGCTGTATCTACAAGCAGTTTTTTATCTGCTAGTGTGGCTACAAATAGGAAAAAAAAAAAGAGGGATAGGTATGTACATATATAATACTGGTTTAGTTTTGACTAAGTCGTAAACCTTCTGAAAGCAGCAATGTGCTTTTATGGATCAGGAAACAACTTTCTTGGCTTTTAAGCCCTACATGTTTGTATAGGCATCTCTGGTTTTCCTTCTGCCAAGCTTTCAGTGTGGGTCACTTGGCATGTGCTCCCTTTGGGGACTGGCGCAAGTCGATAAGCACTCAGCATGATGCAAGCAGTGTACATTTTACTGAATGCAGGCAATTGTTGCTTACTAGAAGTTCCCCTCATTCATAGGCTGCCCCACCTATCTGCTCTTTTCTTCCTTTAAATGAGGAGCAAAACTGGAGTGCTGCCTGAGCACTAATGGGGATAATGAAATGTAACTTGATCTTGGAGCATAACACGTGGTCTTAAAATAACATGTAGCATACTTTGCTGTCAGTAGTGAAACAGCTTATATCTGTAATGATAATTTGGGAATAGTATGTAGTATTGTCATTTTTTACAAGAATAGTGATCTGATTTTTTTTTTTAATGCATTATGTTCAGATTCATGCAATGTGTACTGGACATGTGAACTTACATGCAAACATCTATGCTTGTCATGTAAAAGTTCTACAAAGGATGAGGTTTATACAGTCTGATTTTTAGTTTTTCTTAATCTTTTAATTTAGCCTATGGGAATTTGTGTTTCCTGTTCATATTACCCCAGAATACGTTTTGGCAGGCAACAGGCTTCAGAAGCAGCATTACAGTAGGTAGAAGAGTGAAAAACATCCTGTTAACTGATGTACTGTGCTTGCAGCCAGGCTTAAAAGTCAATGGGGGGCTGATTCGTGTGTGTGTTTTTGTGTTTGTTAAGACTCATGCAACATTTTTGACAGCACCACCTGCCAAGTGTGTTGCTCAGAAACAGGGTTCCGGAACAGTGGGAGATCATTGACTCAGTGATATTACTCCAGATAAGCAAGCTTGTTTTAGCTGCTCACCCAGTGAAAGCACCTTGCTGCAAACTTGAGAACTGAATTAATTTGAATGCTTTATTTGAAAGTGTTGCCTTTGTATTTCTGCTTTCCAGCTGCCTTCCTGAAAGTTGAGGTGTAATTCTTATTTATAATATGCTATTGTGTGGGAAACTTGCGCTGGGAACATGACAGCCAGAAACAATTCTAGGTGTTCATTCGCTTTCTACTCATATCTTCTGAGAGCCACGTAGAAATACCTGATGTGCCTCAATTTATAGTTTTCTTGGCTGCTGTTCACCATGATGAGAGCAATTCTCTGTTTTGCTCTATAGGTGTGGAGCTGAGATGGGGTGGGGAAATATTCTTGCCAGCTAGCCTTATACACCTGATGGAGACTGTTTCTATAAGAAAACATAGACCCAACTAGGTTGGAAAAGACCTTCAAGATCATCAGGTCCAACCTTTACTCCAGTACTGCCAAGTCCACCACTAAACCATATCACTAAGGGCCTCATCTGCACAGTTTTGAGCACTTCCAGGGACAGTGATTCCACCACTTCACTGGGCAGCCTGTTCCAATGCCTGCTCACCCTTTTGGTGAAGAAATTTTTCCTAATATCCAGTCTAAGTATTCCCTGGTGCAGCTTGAGGCTGTTGCCTCTTGTCCTGTCACTCTTTTACTTGGGAAAAGAGATCAGCCACCTCCTCTCTCCATTCTCCTTTCAGGCAGTTATAGAGATAGAAAGGTAATGCTCAACACTTCCCTGGAGGTACTCTCTGCTTTCATTTGAGAGATCCAGGGAGACTAGAAGCTGGAAAGCCCAAGTAGTTTGAAGCTAGACAGTGGTACTCCAGAGGACTTGCATAATGTGGAAAGACTAGTCAGTCAAATTACAAATATGCTGAGTGTCAGTCTTGGGGACAAGCATTTTCTGCCTCTAAATGGCATAGAAGAAGGTAAATTGAAGAGTGGAAGTGAAAGCATTTGTGTGATGCTTCTGCCTATTAGTTATTGTGATGAATCATGTATGCTACATCTTTCTTTTCCCTCAGGAGACAGCTACCTCCACATCTGCCAGGAAAGGGGAGACTTCACTCTGAAGTAACTGATAAACAAGTGTGAAGCATGAAAATCAGCTCTGCTCTTCAGGCTGCTATTGACCTCACAGCAGGAGCTGCAGGTAATGCTGGAGAGAACTTAATTGCACAGAATTTCTTAGGGACAGTTTCAGTGCCTCTGACAACTGTAAAGACAGTTTCCTGATGCTATAAAAAGCCTCACTTTCCGTGTTTTAAGGACATCAAGATGAAGCAGTTGATCTCAGCCAGTGTTGTAACTGCATCACTATCGCTGCTCCCTAGTGAAACCCCTGCCACACAGTGGAGGTGTAACCCTTATTTCAGACTAAGAGTTTTCCAGAGGAGGGTTTGTTTCAGTGTTGGTTCTTATGCTTACAGGAGTTTAAGAATCAGTCACAAGTAGAGTTTTGGAATGAACTCAAACTGTGTGAGTGATCGAGGTGCTGCTTTTGTCACAGGAACCCTCTGTAACCGAAATGGACAAGAGGCTATCTGAAGAGTTACTGGCTCAGACAACATCCTGGTGTGAATCTTTAAAAGCTGGGAAGCTCAGTAATAGGACTGATGATGATGAATTCTCTTAACTAATTTCCACTTCAGTCTAGTCTGTGCTATAAAGTTTTGCTGGACCACTTATGACAGTCACAAATGTGGAAGCAGTTTCATTGCCTCATTAACATGACCATGTTGGTAATGTCTGTGGCTGATGGATGAATTATTTACCTTTACCAGAGAAAAGGGGTCTGTTTGACATTTCAAAGCTGGCAATGTTTATCAGGAAAGGTGGAAGGGAAGATTTGTCTAATGATACTGTTCTGTGCTGATATTCAGGCTAACGGCGTGCACTTGAGGTTTGTCTGGGTTTTGGCAGTTTTCCGTTCTTCAGACAGGGTGGAGGAATTCAGACCTTTTTCAGCATGACTTCAGTAATCCTAAGTCATTGTTCTTATTCTTTTTCTTTGCTACTTTACTCTGCAGTAAAGATACAGCTTTACTGTTCCTCTAATATTTATTTCCCGTATTATTTCCACATACTTGCTTTGTATTGCTTATGTTCGTTGGTAGTGCTCGTTTCTGTGTTAGGTGTGTATCTGCACCCTTTAGAGAGTATGTTTAACTAGGCAAACAGGTAGTCCCTACAGCAAATGCATGACCTGGTTTTACCTTTCTCTCTGAATACAGCCTCCACTAGCTGATAAGTAATGACATATAGGGGCAAGTAAATTCTGAACAAGAATAAATAAATCATTTAGCTGCCTGTGGGTCAGAGTCCTTTGCCTAGGATCTGAGCAACCTCTGATCACTTCTTTGATTAAGTAGGACTGTTTCTCCACTGTTCCCATATTACTATGAGGACTGCATTTTTCTAAATGTTCAAGCAGGGTTGACTGATTTTTATTCTGATTTATTTAGTTTTGTTGTTTAGATTTTTTAGATTCCTTACTCCTGGCTACAATTATTTTTTCCTTTAATATTTTAGACATTAACTGGGACTCTTGATCTTTACCTTGAGGTAGAAGTTCGTGGCTGTAGTTTACTTGTGCCACCTCCAATGACAGTATAAGGAGAGCCCTTTCTCTTTTTGGAACAGCTATTTACAGTCAGCTCCCAGTTTTTAAGCTTTGCATTCCCAAGACCATGCCTGGATTTCTCGGGCTTCTTCCAACAGCTGTTATTTTATACATGTGAATGTTTTACATCTGCCTTCACATAGGAACCTAGTATTTGTCCTGTAGATTAATATCTAGCTGACTTCTGTGCAGATAACATTGGCTAAGCCCTTCCAGCTCTGCTTTTCATCTGAGGCTTTCATCAATGTTGCTGCTGAGCCAGCTGCTACTCTCCTTGGTTATCTGTCCCAGAGCAAGAAGCTCTTTGTGCTTCTTTGCCTGATTTGCTCTCAAGCTTTTAATAATCCATCTGATTGAGAATGAGGTTTAACGACAGATCTTGAGCAACAACAATGTGACACAAATGTGTTTACAAAGAGTAAAAGTCATTGAAAATAACCCCGGTTAAACAAATGCTTACTCTTCTTCTCCCCACTTAGAAGAAAAATAACTAATTTTAATTGGATTCACACATTTGTTCCTATTGTAGTTTCTTTACAGTATCTGCATTTGCAGATAATTATTTGCATTTCATAGCTGAAAGAGCATCTTGTTAACTTGCCTTCTTTAAGGTATAAGCATGTCAACTGTGCTTTCATTAAAGATCAGCTTCTAGTTTAGGATGGTTCTTCTGGTCTTTTTTTGGTTATTTTGGTCTAGGATGGTTCTTTTACTAGAAAAGCAAAACTATAAAGCCTATATAAGGTACACCTATTATATGCTTTCTGCTAGGTGTTGGCTTCTAATAGATTGCTGTCAGCATACACTGGTATTTCTTACTGAAAAAGTGTATCATTAGCTCTTTCTGTAGGCTACAGAATTGAGTTGGATCTGTGGAAGAACAGATTTGCACTGCTGGCAAAGTGGTGGTTGATGAAATTGATGGAAATGTCTTGAGTTTTCAGGGTATTGTCATTGCTCTTGAGTTTGGAAAAGGTAACACGATAAGAAACTTTGCCCTTTTCCAGCTTATACTGGACACTTTATTCCAGTATGTGGGAATAAATGTACATAAAAATCATCTGAGTTTTGAAGTAAAGGGCTTAAGGCTTTGGTTATCAATTCATAGTGTTTCATCAGTTTTGACACTCTCAGCAGTGTTCTCTTGTTCTGGAGGAATCTTTGCCTCACTTGATTACAAATATTCCAGGTTTTTTAATCAATGGAACATAAAATCAGATGGTTTCTGATTTTATGATTCACTGCAGTAATGAGAAAAGGAAAATGCTGCTTTAACTCGTTAACACAAGTGACTTGATTGCAGAACAATACCTCTAATTCAGAACCGTTTATGTAAGTGATCAGATTCATTTAGTTGCCTGCTTTGAGTAAAGTAAAGAAATGTTTAATGAGAATCAAGCTGTTACTGCTCTTATGCCTGATTTTTCTTCTTCGGGTAACTAAACGCACCACTGACAATCGCTGCCATTGTGCTAAAATCAGTGCACTTGTCTTTTCCTGTGGAGAATTAACTCATCTTTTTCTGCATGATTTTGCTAATAATGGTGTTTGTGTGTAGGTATCTGAGTTGTGATAACCTTCAGCCACCCTCTTAACTTCCACTGCTTGCTTAGGTGGGACAGCATGCGTGGTGACTGGCCAGCCCTTTGACACCGCCAAGGTGAAGATGCAGACATTCCCGGACATGTACAAAGGACTTGTGGACTGTTTTGTGAAAACTTATAAGCAAGTGGGGTTTCGAGGCTTCTACCAGGGAACCACACCAGCACTTGTAGCCAACGTTGCGGAGAACTCCGTTCTGTTCATGTGCTATGGATTTTGCCAACAGATTGTGAGAAGAATTGTTGGAGTAGACAGGAAAACAAAGCTCAGGTTAGTAATAGAAATCTGCTTCATATTTTAATATAAATAAATTAAAAAAACGTGCAACTACTGTATTGTCAGGGTGCAGCTGATGTCCCAGGCCCGCCTCTGCCAGTATGCACTGTAGTAAGCTTAGTGCTAGGATATGGTGTTTAGCTACAACAGAGCCATCTACTTGTCACTGCAGCTGCCTGGTTTAGATAACCACAACTTAACGGAAATACTCAAGACCTAGAATGTTCTTACCAAAGGGACTGAGCATTGCAACACTTGAAAGTTAGTATTCCCTTGATCTCTAGGCTGTTCTGGTTTTGCAGGAGAAGTAGTGGCTCTTCTCTCAGGGGGGCGTACTAAGGGGAAAGAGCACTTTTCTAATATTGTCTTTATTTAAATTTCAAAAGCTTGAATGGAATGGTGGCAAGACCAAATGTCTAGTTTTACAGTGTCACTGGAAATAAGTGGTTGTCTAAAGAATGACAAAGAAGAGAAGGGAGTATTTAATACTCTGAGTCCTCTGCCAGGCTGTGTTCTTAGTTCAGAGGATTTATTGATCATGGTATGATCCCATCAGTAACTGGACAAGAGCACTTGTCCAGTCTCCTCTAGAATTCTTGAAAGTTCCTTGCATCTGCAGTACAGTTTGGCAGAGAGTTCTGCAGGTGATAGTCATTAGTTCTGTAACTGTTGATCTGTAGCCACTGTCTGCATGCTACCTGGGATCTTCCAGACCTCTGTCCATTGCTCCATGCCCCTCTTTCCCACCTTAGTATTTTCCTGGATGGAAGGATCCCAGCCCTCCTAGCCAGTGAGCACTGAAGCTGTTCACAGAATCATTAGGGTTGGAAGGGACCTCTGGAGATCATCTTGTCCAGTGCCCCTGCCAAGGCAGAGCCACTTAGAGCATGTTACACAGGAATGTGTCCAGGTGTGTTTTGAATGCCTGCCTGGGCAGCTCTGTGACTCTCAACATAAAGAATTTCTTCTCATGTTGAGAAGAAACTTGTGTGTTTTAGTTTATGGCCATTGCTTCTTGTACTGTCACTGGGCACCACTCGAAAGAGTCTGGTGCCATCCTCCTGGCACCCACCTTTGAGATATCTATATGCATTAATGAGATCTGCTCTCAGTCTCCTCTTCTCTAGGCTAAACAGGCCCAGCTCCCGCATCTCTCCTCATAAGAGAGATGCATAAGAGAGATGTTCCTGTAGCTGGTTTTGTCTTTCTCTGGAACTCTTGTAATTGTACTGTGTCTGGGCTTCTAGCTGGTAAGACCAGAGCTGTGCACGGTATTCAGGGTTTGATCACTTCATGGATGTATGCACTGGCATAACAATCATCATCTCTTTCTAGTTAGGATGGCTTTTCTCCAGATGCACCACTAGAGCTGTCAGTGGTCCAGCGGTCTGTGTGCCTTACTGCTGCCCATTTCTCAAGGTATGTCTTCTGTGCAGCACTGAGAGTATCTGCACCTTCTCCATTCTTGTGCTGTTCCACAATGTATAAAAGACTTCTCATACTGTCCTAACTCCATTCAGAGAGTGACGTAAGGTTAACTACACTTAGCTTTCTATTAATAGAAATAGTTCTGCCTCTGTCACATGTCTTCAAACAGAGGTAGCTGAGGAGGCCTTCATTCTGCATTTAAGATCTCTGCCATGACATGGGTAGCTATCTAAGTACAAGACAAATATCTTAAAGTGGCATTAAGTGAGGTGTTCTTCTGTCACATATTAAGATATGCTGTGTCTTAAGACTGAGGCCAACTATGAAGGAATATGAAGTGATAAGGAAACAAATTATATTAATTGCTTTCTACTTGCATTCTTTTTCACTGTTTTCTGGTAATTGAGATCCCTCAGCTGAGACAGAACTGTTTCCACTTTCTTAGATCAGCTTACAGACCCCTTATCTTATTCTACACACTAAAATGAGGAAGCAGGCCTACCAACAGCATGCTTTGCTTCTTAACTATGTTTTGTGATCCTTCTGGGAGGTAGACCACAGGTTTGCAGGGGTCCTAGGATCATCTCTTCATATAACTGAGACAGCATGTTTATGGTGCATGTAGGGGAGGTAGGACAGGAAGCTTTCAAACAGTATGCATAGGTGTACTACTCCATGTCTTTGGAGTAGGATGCAGAATGGGAAGGTAATTTGAGTATGTAGCAGTAGCAAGTGTTTCTGACATCTGACCCTTCTTTCCTTGGTCAGGTAGTGGTACTTTTCAGATCCAGGATGGCTGTTTAATGCATCATTGATTGAAGAGCAAATAGTGTGACAGCATGGCTGTGCTAGGACAAAACACTTAAAGAGTTTAAGTTTACTTGAAAGATTTCTCCCTTTGTGCTGTTCCCTTGATCTCTTCATCTGGATCACTGTAGGGACATTTTACAGGTGCATGTGTGACAGAATTGTATTGACATGGTCTGCAGTGGTGCCCTGAGTACATGTAGCCTGTCCAGGACACTCGCACTCATTGTGGGAGAGTCGGAAAGCCTTTGTAGTGTGCTGTAAGGGTGGGAAGAAACCCTGATGAGGTGGCTAACCTCCAGATATGACAAGTTAAGAACTATAATTACCTTCATTGCCTCCAGTGTTTAAAAACTGTCATACTGTCTTAGCCTGAATAAGCAAATACATCAAGTCACAAGCTGAGGTGAACCTGACCATTTTTCTTACCCATATATAAGCAATTCCTTGTCACTTTTCCATAATTTTGTAATGTTTGAGATGTCTCAAACCCCGCTATAATAGTTTGGCTTTACTTAAAAGTACTTTTCAGTCATAGCTTGGAAATAAGCTTGGAAAATTGGAAATAAGCTTGCCTGGCCTGCCTGTGTTTAGGGATACCTCAGTCAGTGTGTGAAACCTTGCAAACAGTTACAAAACAACACTTTTTCGAGTTAGGGGAATAAATGCCACTGATGTGTGAGTCAGAGAAAACAAATGAGGAGAGAAATGCTAAATTCCTTTTATCTTTAACATCCATTTATTCCAACCAAACATTTCATTCCATGCTAAAGTCTAAACTGAGATAACCAAATGGAAAGAGAAGTGCTAAAATCCATTTGTCTTTAAATGCCCATTTAGTCTGACCAAACTGATCTCGTTCTGTGCCGAAGTCTGAACTGGGAGAACTGTTATCCTTGTTCACCTCAGTTTGACTTTCTCAGTACGTGACTGGTCATCTTCAGCATGTAATTTTCTTTGGAGGAAAAAGAAGTCCACCAAGATGAATGCCTTTTGTAGAAGCAGCAGCAGTGTAAGGGCAGGATTCTGGCTCCTGTGATGTGTGATCAAAACTCTCCCATCCAGGAAAAGTACTGAATTAGGCATTTTGAGTTGAGAGGTAACTCGAACAGGACTCAGGGCTTATCACTTCTGCAGTGAGGTTCATGGTGTTGAAGACCAAAGCCTAAACAGTGGATCTACTTAAATTTTTGTACGTAGAACTAAACATCAACAGGTAAAAGTAGGGAAGATCTGAATTATGGCTAAATCTAGTCCTTTATGTACACGTGCCAGAATTCCTTTCATCTGATAGCATCTGATTTCTTTCTCTCCTGAAGGACAAAGGATCCTGTGCACTCTTTAGTGCATAGTTAGAAGGTACCTATTCCATATTTTCTTATCCTTATTTTTCAGAGTGTAACCTTACTGCCTTGCTCTAGCTCATAACTTAATGACTGCAGGGCTCAACCACATACTATATTTTTAACTCTGCGTTGCTCTGTCTTGAGCTTCAGTGGGTTGCATTTCAGATCCCTGTTCTGCCAAGCTCATGTACTGCAAGAGGGCTGTGCAATCAATGTTGTCATTTCTTATTTACTGCATATTATTCAGTTGCTGCTCTGCAGGCAGTTACTGATTCCTCCCACTTCAACAGTTCTTGTCACTGCCATATCTGAATATGTCACAAGCTTTGCTTCATGTCACAGCTTTAGTTCTGTGATGCTTCTGTAAGGTGAAAAGCTGTAGCTTTAATCTCTGATACTACAGATGTATGAAACTGCTGGACACAGGGAAAACATCTCCTTTGTATGGAAAGAATTTCTGTGTCCTAGTGAGGTCAGGCTCAGCTGACTCGCTAGGAAAGAAGAGAGAAGCTCCACTTGTTCTGTGCTATTGTGTAGGTCTTGTCTAACACACCAGTGTTTGTAGGAGCCTGTTCACAGTGCATCATAAAGCAGTATGATTCTGACTCTTTTGAGTCCTGGCAGTTTAGCAGCCCAGACTTGACGATTTGGGTAAAATCACCACAAAGTAAGCCCTAGTTTTGGAATCACTGAGTCAGTGTAGATTACAGTGCTGTCTTGTTCAGTGGTGTGGTTTGTCCATGTTGCCTCTGATTCGCGTGGTTTTGCTCATGACAGCACATGCATAGAAATACTATAGTGGTCCCTTATGCCTTGCTTACAGATTTCTAGCATCTTCCACTGAAAACCTGTATTAATACTGGCAAGGTGACTTTAAAAACACTGATCTTTATATGAGGTGATTATTGTTCTTTTTGAGTACCAAGAAGTTGTCCAATAAAACAAGTCTATGGAAATGTTTATAAAAATCTAAGAAGGCAGAGATTTGATAGTATTTATTGTGCAGCAGTCACTGAAGTATAGCAAAAAGGGTAAAGGTTAGAGCTTATCTTCAAGTGTATTTGAGCTGTGTATGAAGATGGAATGAGCTAGGTTTTTATCTGACTAGTTCAGGTAACCGATGTCTTCCCTGGATATTCTTTCCCTCAAGACTCTGTCAGTTTGTCTTGATATTTATGGTACAGGTTCAGGGAGCTGATTGCAGGTGCAGTGGCTCCACTGCACTCAGGGTCAGTGCCCAAATAACTTCAGCAGTTTCTCTCTCATAGTGATCTGCAGAATGCTGCTGCAGGCTCCTTCGCCTCTGCCTTTGCCACCCTTGTCCTCTGTCCCACAGAGCTGGTGAAGTGCCGGCTGCAGGCCATGCATGAAATGCAGTTGTCGGGAAAGATAATCCAGGGGCACAAGTAAGTATACTGTTTACAAGTAAGTATTCAGTATCTCTGAAACCCTTTTATGTGTATCTCTTATTTTTGTGTATTGGTTCAGGGTCACATTTGTAAGTGCACTGTTAACCAGACAAGAGCTGTGGCTGGGAGGGTCGCAGCCTGGGGATTTTTCATGTATTGGTAAAGCTGGATGCCAGTGAGGGGCTCCCAGCAGGATCTTGTTCTAAGTCTTACCTGAATTCTGTTGTCTATGCAATGGGTCTAACCCTTAACTGTCACTGCAGTTGCCAGTTGTTCTGTAACCTTCTCATTATCTGCCTATTAAACATCACTAACTGGATCAACCTCTCTATCAGTACAGTTTGGTCAGTAGTGAAGGGTGTTATTCAAAAGGATGGTCCCCTTGGATTTTACCGTGGCCTGTCAAGCACTTTGCTGCGGGAAGTCCCAGGCTATTTCTTCTTCTTTGGAGGGTATGAACTGAGCCGGACTTTCTTTGCTTCTGGGAGATCAAAAGATGAATTAGGTATGGTGCCTCTTTTTCCATGTGGATTTTAGCATGCTGTCGTGGGGGACATAAAGGAGGGGGGGGGCATATCTTCCCTGAAAATACACTAATGAGGCACAGCAGCTATAAAATACATGTAAAATGAAGGAAACTGGGCATCCAAAATACAGAGTTCTTCATTTTGTGTGTATATATAGTAATGAATTCTTGAAGTGACCACTTTGCAATAGAGCAGTATTTTAAATGGAGAATACAGTGAGCTAACATTAACACTACAAAACTACCTAAATATCTGACCCTGATGTTACACAACTCTGAACTATTTCATTTCAGCAGCTGTTTAGAGAGAATTTGAAGTCTTTAGCTATATCCTCTTGAACAGTGTGTTCAAGTGTATGCTGAAATGTGTGCTGACCATTAGATGTAACGACAATGCTAGTGAGAGAACACTGAAAATCAGACATAAACAAATGAGAGGCCAGAATAAAGATGGTTTGTCTCCTGCTGAAAGACTGAACAGCCGTACTTTGTCTTGATGTTAAGATTTCAGTTAAGGTTTCAGCTGCACACATTCTCTTGTTGTAAATAAATATCTGGTCTGAAAGACAAAATGAGGGTTGCATTATGAAAAATGACTGACCACAAAGTAACTTCACTGTACCAATAAATCTCTGTATAGGTGATTAGTGACCCTGTGTGAAATAGTTTAGAGTAACATCAGTTAGCCTTTGAAAGTGATTACAAGTGTGAAAGGAGAGGAGTTAATTTAGTTAATAGTCAGAAGAGAATTCCAAGTTACGCTTATTTAGCATGGCCAATAATCTAAGAAGCACTCCTTATAACCTTTGAGCTTTCTAGTTAGACTTGAAACTTACCAGTGGCTTAAGATTAACCTCAAGGCTTGTAGGGGAGCAGAAACTTTTGTCATAAGCTGGTTCCTTTGATAAGCAGGTTTTCTTTGATTTCTATAGATGAAATAAATAATGTGATATTTATGTTGGTGAATATTTCTGTGGTGTGTATAAAGCTTATTTCTTAACTTTAGGTCCCATTCCATTGCTACTAAGTGGAGGTTTTGGAGGCAGCTGTCTGTGGATTGCTGTGTATCCTGTGGACTGTGTCAAATCTAGAATTCAGGTTCTTTCAATGGCTGGAAAACAGA
The DNA here is from genome assembly GCA_026283785.1 of Coracopsis vasa. Taxonomy (NCBI): domain Eukaryota; kingdom Metazoa; phylum Chordata; class Aves; order Psittaciformes; family Psittacidae; genus Coracopsis; species Coracopsis vasa. The sequence goes on from JANHGB010048965.1 coordinate 12,931, forward strand.
CAGGCTTTATGGGAACGTTTGTAACTGTTGTGAGAACTGAAGGTGAGTATGCAGCATATCAACTGCATCTCTAGGGCTGCACATTGAAATCTATACCCTCCAACACAAAAAAATTGCTTAAGAAATGTCCACTGATAATGTGTTAGAGACACTTCTAACCAACAGAAATACTGATGCCTTATGGAGTCTGGACAGCTTGGAATCTAGAAATTGAGACCATGCCTCTTGGTTCAGGAAACAATTCACTTAAAGCTAACAAAAGCTCAGTTGGCATTAAAGGAATGAGATAAAGGAATGAGCTCCATTCCCCATGACCAAACCTGTCCATGAAAATTGAAGGGAGTGGTTCAAATTCAGAATAAAATTTTTCGTCACCTCTAGAAGTTAATATATGGCTGACTGAGGGCTGTTTGATAAATCAGGCCTATCTAGCCTGGCAACTTGGGGCATCTACCTCAGTGCCTGATCTCTGGAAAAGACCTGTGCCATGTGCTTCAGAAGACAGCGTAAGAATGTATGTAGCAGCAGATGTGAATCCTAGCCCTGTTGCTAGGGAAGATCCTCACCAGAGCAGGAGTCTGACCTGGGCCACAGCTCCAACATAGTCCTGGTGTTCTTTCTGTTCCCTTTTGCTTGCTGTGGTATAGCTGCTGTGACCCATATCCTCAGGTGACCAGGGTGGCCTTCTGAAGACCCTGTCATACCTAAGATGAGCTTCAAACATAAACACTTAAATGGCTACACTCATGTTACAACTCCAGATGCTCTGGGCATATCAATATCCAGCAACGCTGCAGTTAGCAGCTACACGAGTGAGTTCAGCACTCTGTGTGCCCCTCAAGACAGAAGCATTACTTCAGTACCCTTTGAAGGTACAAGCAGTGGTTAATGCAGATAGGCAGGTAAATAAATTGCTAACTGGCTCCAATTTTGTTTCCAGGTGTACTTGCCTTGTATTCTGGACTGAAGCCAACTATGATCCGTGCATTCCTGGCCAATGGGGCACTGTTCCTTGCCTATGAGTACAGCCGGAAACTTATGATGAAACAAGTAGATTCTTACTGATAGGTGAAGTAGGTGAAGAATGAAAAGCTGTTTAAGGATCACTTAAGTAAAGGATCAAAAACCTGTAGATCACATCATGGTCTGAGCAGGGCCAAATCAGTGACCTAATTTTAGGAACTCAACTGCAGCTTAAGATTTGTAATCTTTTAAATTCAGGTGATTTTATAGAGATATGTACATGCTGGTTGAATTGGCCCAGCAGAACTATCTCCATCTTGCAGGTTCTGCACTAGGTACATTACATGTCATAATGTATTTTCCTGGCCTGTAATGGTGCTAAAAAAAAAGACTTACATTGACCTCCTGTTGGGTTTACTGTAACATGCAGCAGTGGGCTGTGACTTGTTCAAGACAAAAGCACTGCTTCCAAGGCTGTGCTGTGGTGGTGAATTCTCCCATTGTTGCTAGCAAGTGTCTGACTCAAAAGAACAGCAGTCATATCTAATCTTGGTGAATATGGCTTACTTATGCAGATCCCTCAGCATGACTCCTGCCCTTCTTCCCTGTGACTTTCCAAGGTCACAGCAGTTGGTGTCTGCCTGCGTACTCTGTCCAAGTAAATGGGCTTACAGAAGTAGGAAGTGTTCATGCCCTGCCTTGTACTTACCTGACGTAGTCAGAGATCTGCCTACATTTGAGATGAAGACATGTAGTTACTGGGTTTAAGGAGTCCATGCAGCATCTCATTATTTTCTGAATCCTTTCAAGTGCTGGAGTATGCTGGGCACCTCTGAATTGAGCACTTAAAGTAAGGGAGACTGCTGGCTCCGAGCACAGAATTGTAACTGTGCAAGCTTGTGTTTGGGTCACCTTGACACGCACGAGTCCATGCGCTTGAAAGACAGGATGCCAAAGAGGAGCAGGAAGCCAGAACTGAGTTTTTAAAAGCAACTGATGCTATGGTCTCTGTGTGTAGCACGCACTTGCTTGGGCTGGAGTCCTGCCATTTGCTGTGTCTATTCAGCAGAGTGGAAAAAGCTCATATGACTGGATAGCTTATATCACCTTCAGGCCCAGGGGCATGCCTGCTTGGTCATGCTACTTGGTGAAATACATAGTTAGTGTTTCCCAAAATGATGTTACACCTATTTCTAGATGCCACTTTAATTTTTTAAAGAGGATGCTCTTTATACAAGCATGCTCTGCCTTGTAAGAAGCAGCTACTGCAAAGGCAGAGCAGGTCTAAGCAATACAGTTCAGGATTGAGGAGTTGTACAGAGGGATGGTTGTAGGGTTTAAGTGTCAGTCCACGCCTGTGGAGAGCACACCACAATCATCAGTGGTATGCAGAGAGTACCAGGTGGTCATAGCAACCAGAGCTTGTCAGTGACTGGCAAGAGCCACAGCTCTAACAGCTTGGTTCTGCATGTTACAGTTCTCCTTTCAGATTCTAGAAACAGGAAAAAGCTTTAGGTACAGATGAAAGCATCTCAGTACCTGCTGCCTCTTGCAGTGGAGCCAGGGTCCACTTACACTGTACTGTTACAGCCTTCTTGATGAAAGGTGTGTGCTGCAGTTCCACAAACTCTTCTTGCCTCTCCAGCCTTCCTGTGCAGCAGGAACTGTTCATCTCCCTTTCATACAGCCATGAGAAGAGGCAGTTTTAAAGCAGGGTATGGCTGAAGAATTTTCAGTGTCTGCTGCACCAATTTACCTTGCTTGACTGGTGCACATGGGGCAATGATACTGTGCATCATCAGTACTTTAGACCAAATGTTCAAATAATTCAGGTAGGAAGATGAGGCTTTAAGAGAGTTGCTAGACTGTCCCTTTCCAAAGTTGTACTATTTCTCTTGGCTAGACATTTGTATGTGCTTCTGATAGTTACAAAAAGGCAAGGACTGACTCCACATCAGTGGAATACTTCAATCTATTTCTTAGATTTGTCTTTGCTTTCATTTTTTAAAGCTCATGGTTGCAGTTTTTAATACAAAAGTTGAAGCTTCAAAAGAAGCAAGATATTTAGAACTGAACCTACAGCAAGAAGCCAGTGGCTGAAATAAACATGCAGTTTGAGAGTTTCTCTTTTGAAGGTGATGTAAGCAGTAATTTTGCTGGTCACAGCTACTTCAGCTGTAACATGTATCAGTTGTTCAGCTAAGAACTGCATGATGTTGGTACAGGATTTCATGGGAATAAAGTCTGATTTGATTAACTGAGTGCCTGACAGTTGTTTGTGCAACAATGCTTAACAAGCTTGTCTTGCTGAGGTGCAAAGAGAGGTTGAAGTCAGTATCACTACTCTTCCAGAATCAAAGTGTTTTTGCAATCAATGGATGGAAAAAGCCCTTAAAACCACAGCTCTAACAAGGTGCTGTGAAACAACTGCAGATTTTTCATAATCTACTATGGAAAATAAAGCCTCTAAGTTTAGCTTTTGGCCTGGTGCTTTGTTAATACCAGTCAGCTGTAATATTAAGGTTCAGCTCAACTTCCAAGTTTTTAGATTGTAGATAACCATGATTCACACTGTAAGGGTAAGTCTCCTGCCAGCATTACCATCTTCTGAGCAGTGATTCTTGGCTCTCAGGAAAAATATAGTATCTCCCTTACAGAGTTTGTTACTCATTCCTGTTTAAACAGGAATCAACAGCAACCTGACTTGCTGTTTCAGCCTTTACTGCTGCTACATGAAGAGATTAGTTTACTCCATAGGCAGGAAGACAGCTGTCCTTAACTGCCCTACAAGCTCTCAGAAAGGGCATGTTAGGACAGTGATATTGAATTGCCTGAGCTAAGCCAAAAAACTCAATCATCAGCCACTTCTGGCTGCAGTAAAATGACATCCTCTTTCAGCTCCTAGTACATTCAGTGCAGGCAGACCTTGGCTGCCTTCTTGCACCATCACCTTCCACTGATGCAGCTGTGGTCACTCCTGTGTAAGCAGGAATCTCTTCTTTTTCTCACACCAGAGATGGGGGTTACATTAACTTTGCCAGCTCACCCCTTGGCCTTGAGGAACAGTTTACTAAGTTTATGTGCAACACATGCAATCTCTTAAGCAACACTAGTCTGGGGAACAGCACTGCACAATTTGAACCTTTGCAGCAAAGGCTAAGCTGCAGTAGCAGACTACAGAGCCAGCAAATCAGTTCTGACCCTCTGCTCATACCTATCACAGCTGTCAGATCAGACATGGAATCCGATATCCAATTTCATGTTCCCAATACAAGAAAAGTGGTGACACACTGAAGCAAGTCAAGCAGAGGACAAGGATGGATAGTGAAGACAGAGTTTGCCCACCCGTAACAAAGCTGAGGAGAGCTCTTGCTGCCACCTACAGTTACCTCCATGGGAGAGGATAGAGCCAGGCTCTTCTGAGATACCCAAGAGCAGGACAAGATGCAGCAGCTACAGTCTGCAATATGCAAAATCCCAGTCTGGAAGAAAAAGCAGCGAAAAGATTAAGTCTTGTGTGAGAACCTTATCTAGGGAGATATACATAACTAGTTTGTGAGCCACCTCTAGCTGGGCCTGTTTTGCAAAGGAGCTTGGACTACATGTGACACAGGCTAACTCTATCCTGCACCTAGAACTGCAGACAGTTGGTGGAATACTGTTGGCCATTCAAGCCTCCACACTCAAAGTACAGTACTGAAAGCAGCAGCTTCCAACACTGTGGGAGCTTCCAACAGCTGATTCAGAGAAATCTTACTTCATTAACTAGGTATTAGCTGTGGAAAGCTATGTCCCTCCCCCCGTACTCTTGGATCCTAACAATAAGACAACTACAGAAGCAACAGCTCAACACATGCTTCCCATCAAGGAAGACATGAACAGTCTCTACAGAAGAGCACACTGGCGTGCTCATGAACCCATGAGATCCAGGGTTTGGGCATATGGCCATCTCAGCCCTCTGTGGGAAGAGAAACAGCAGAGGAGCAAACCACCCCCAGAGTCAGCTCCCAGGCTAAGTGTTTCTCAAAACCTTACAGCACTGGATTTCTGATGAGAAGTGGTTCAGTACCAAGACCTCCCCTGGCACAGGTAGACAATGTCTCCCTTCAGATTCCCATATTCTACTGACCTGTGGAAGACCCTGATGCTGAAGGAAGGTGTGTCAGATTTTTCCAGCAGCCTCTTGCAGACTGCTGGTCTCCACCCACCATCAAATTAATGTTCTTGAAGACAATTGTCTTAGCTTAATAAAGAAGGGATTACCTGTACATAGAAACATCTAATCGCCAAAGGATCCAAAGCTTATTGGCATGACAGTAAGCTGACACTAAGTAACTCTTCAGAGTATTATTGCTCTGCACAACAGAACTTAATGTAAATTTATTTGACAAGTTGTATCTACACAGAAATACATTAAGTACATCAAAATGTGTCTGCTTCATTGTATACTGAAACAGCAAGACATTGTCCAGGAAAAGAGATTAATTTTACATTTCCCTTTTTTCAGCTTTTTTTCCGCCTGTTTTCCCTTATGGTTCAATAAAGTTCACCTCCACAGCAAATGTCTCACTATAGATTTTCCATGTTTTAGACTTGTGAGGGTTATCCAGCTCATTCCTGGGAAGGTAGAGTCTGAAAGACAAAATTCAGCAGCATGTCTTACAGCCTAAACCACAGTTTTCCTCTCAGTCAGCCAAGAGAACTCCAAGCTCAGCCCTGGAATATTAACTATAGACCTAGATCTTGAATTCAGACAGACAGAGAGAAGCCATGCCCCTCTGCACTGGACTTTGGATCTGAAGTAGCTTGAGAAACGCTCAGCTTCATAGCTTTGTGGGTCAGGTTCCTCTGCCCCAAAAAGCAAGACTGTTGGAGTACCATCTGTGCCACATTCAACTAGAGGCCTCCCGATGGGATGCATGTGGCAGGAATTTAATAACTGACCTTCCTAATAGCAAGGATTTGATTCAGTACTCATCAAGCTCATCAGGCATGTTCTCCACTTTTAATGTTTACCAAGTTCATGTCTAGTTATCACTTAATAGCACATGCACATCAGCTCTGGCTGAGTTTGAGATATCAAGACAGGGGCACTGCCTTAAGAGCCATTTGATTTCTGACCAGGCCTAGTGACCTCAGGTCTGCCAGAATTCTCTGGGCAGAAAGGGAAACACTGGCTCAGCAAATTAGGTTTGGAATTATGAACATACTCATGGCTATCTCTCATGCTCTGATGGGATCAATTAAAATTGTTTCCTTCCTATTCCTATTATGGAGAACACAGTAATTATCCTTATGTGAAGTTTGCTGTTCCTCTGCCTAGATAGTCTGGCTAGTTTGATAGACAGAAGAGAAGGATCTCCTGTCTCTGCCTCCTATTTCTACATCACTTCCCTAGAGAGGTAGACAAGCCCAACTTGCACTGGCTGGAGCATCCCCAGGAGTTCTAATCTCAACAAGAGCCACCATAGTAATTTCTAATAAAATCATGAGAAGCAGTCAAAGAGCCTTTCTTTGGAATCCCAAGCATCAGTACCTCTAACTCTGGTCTTAATGTTTGCCTGCTAAGCTGCTGAATGAGTTCCAGCCTCTCAGGCAGCCATGCTACAGAGGATGGCCAAGTTGCCTTTGGTTTGAAAGTCAGCATTACCTTTTTGAATTCAAGTTCATTAATAATGGAGTGTTGAGGAAAGTCTAATGGATTAAGTTGATTAAGATATCACATGTTTAAAATACTTGGCACAGTGCAAGCAATTACATACCAACTGCCTGCTCCCAAGTTCCAGCTGAGAGTCAGACCAGTACCCACACAGAAACTAAGACAGGCTGGACAAGCCAGCTATCTCAGCTATTAGTACTGTGCTTATGAATTTTTAGCTCCATTCAGACACTAAATGTTAGGATCTCAAGGCAGTAACTATGATTGCTTACCTGTTATTTTCAATAAAGGAAGTGTTGAACCAGAAGAAGAATGGGCAGTCATCATAGCCTTTTGGGAGATCCTAAGGACAGAGACTCTGTTAGACAATAGGACTCTTTTTGGCAGACCAAGAGTACCCAACCATCCTCAGTAGTTTAGTTTACAAAGCTGAAGTGCCAGAGCCAGTACACTTGAAGAGCCCAACATCACACCCAGATCACTATTTTCTATGAAGGAGGCCTACAAGAAATCTGGAGGGAAACTTTTTACAAGAGCATGTAAGGACAGGACAAGGGGAATTGCTTTAAACTGATAAAGGAGATATTTAGATTAGATATTAAGAAAGAATTCTTCACTACAAGGGTGGTGAGGCCCTGGCACAGGCTGCCCAGAGAGAAGCTGTAGCTGCCCCATCCCTGGCAGTGTTCAAGGCCAGGCTGGACGGGGCTTTGGGCAACCTGGTCTAGTGGAAGGTGCTCAATTAACATGGCTTGGTTGTACTATATGAACAGCCAGATGTCTCCCCTGCCTGCATGAGCTGATGTAGCAACATTTGCTGTTCCACTCACTGCAGTGGGGCCAGGGGAGGAGGAGTCAGTGGCGAGGAGCACAGATTCTGCCCCACACAGCACAGCCAGCTAGCACCCAGCTGCAGTGCAAACCACAGCCTTCCCTCATACTCAAGCAAAGATCTTTACACTGTTATACTTACCGAACGCGATTCAAATCTGACTTTCACATCACCACTTATGACAGGGCTGTCCTCCAAGCCAATGACTACAGAGTCACTTTCAGCATCAAAGAAGAGCTGGATAACAGAATGAAGTGTTAGTTTTATGAAAAATGGCTGCAGAGAGACAAGGGACCAATTCATGGCAGTACCGTGCTACTCATTCATGGCATACAAATACAATAGCAGTGCTATAGTAAAAGCCAACAATTTAAGCTACTTAAAGCGAGCTATTTGCATTTAAGTGACTTCTAGGGAAATCTTTTGTAGGAAAGTAGTGGTAAGACAGTGACTCAGCAAACCTTAGCTTTTTCATCCTCTCAGAATTTACAACATCCATTTAAGCTGATGGCTTTACATCCAATATTCAACTCTTACAGGAGACACTTTCGACCTCTAAGTCAGCTTTCATCTTCTGTGACTCAACTGACATGATTTCATAGTGCTCACCTTGCAGTTTCCTTGACTGGCACATACACATTCTAGTACAACTTGCTTCCTCACTATCACCTGCACCTTCATATCAGTTCCATTGCCTTTCCCAACTCCTAGGAAAGAAAGAGTTGCATTATACCAGAGCACATACATTAGCTGGAAACATAAGTGGTCATGAAAACCAAGTGAAATCCCATTCAAAAGTGCCTTCTTTCCAAAATACCTTGTAATAGACTTGAGAACTCAAATCCTAAAGGTGGCTCAAGATTCAGTGGCTGAAAGCTATATTTCAAAGCAGATAGTGAAGCAGGAACAGTCTAATGGAGAGTCTGGTTCCACCAACTGAACAAGAACAGCAGTTTCAAGTCCCCAAGACCAAGTAGTCCCCTAGAACAATCTTTCATCAAGATTACCAGTACATGTCAGCAGAAACAGTAGTGGATCAAGTTCCACATGTGGAGTTAATCTCTCTTGGAAAGTGATTTCCCTTCCAAAACAGAGCAGGCTGTAGGTGAGCCACCATTTGACCAGACACCCAGCAAGTGACAGAACACATGGGGCAATTTCACTCCAAAATGCTTCTCATTGTATTTTAACTGTGCCATTGGAACTCTCAAATCCCAGAGAATCTACATTCCTACCATGGTCTTTGCAAGACAGATGGTAGACATCAGCTGCCTGCAATAGGAATAGGATAGAGGAATGCCCAAATTCAAGAGTTCTTACCATGTATAGAGTGGATTTTGAGGTTTTTTATTTTGAGTTGTCTCTCTGGTGGGAGTTTCAAGTTATACTTGTTTTTCAGGATCTCATAATACCCAACATACCTACTCTGTAATGCAAAAACCCAGACAAATTATGCAGTTTCCGTAACCCACACAGATTAATTCTAGGCAGAAGTAGAGTAGAAGATCTACTTAATCCTAAGTGCAAAGCTGAGAGGAAAGTAGCCATTTGTTCTCCTTTCCCTCCCCAGTTCAAACAATCTTTTAGACAAAGCCAGTATCTACATTTTAAGCAACATTTAAACTTCGTATTCCAAGAGGAATTCTGTATTTCAGTTCAGCAAGAACTGAGGAGCTTTTATGTTGTAGCTTTTAAGGGGCAGGATGTTTAAATGTAAAAGATACTTTTATTTTACAGAAGCACATTCTGTAGGACAGCTGTACTTCCATTCTATTTTATACCAGCCACTGATGTACCTTTGTCACCAGCTTCACCTCGCACCTCTGAACCACACAGTACACAGAGAATCGGAACAAGCTAACCCTTAAACTGCGGTCTGAGGCAATAACTTTAGTATTTCCTTGTAAATGCAGTCTATACTATAGTTATGCAGTCCTCCACCCAGCCACATCAGCACCATAGCCCCTCCCCAGGCCAGGCTGCAGCTTCAGTGCATCCTTGATAACAGCCCAACTGTCTTACAGGATCATGCTCCTGTCAGGATGCCCAGAGAGGTTGTGGAGTCCCCATCTGGGAAGGTAGTCTAGACCTGACTGAACACAGCCATAGGCAACCTACTCTAGCTCACCCTGCTTGAACAGTGGGGTTGGACTGAAAGCTCCCCTTATCTCACCAATTCTGCTATCTTAAATACCATAATTCAGATTTGTTATTATGCAGAGAAAGGCATAAGGAATGTACTTGGACAAAGGGAGGGAGGGGAAGATGCAGCACAACCCTACCACTAGATGGCCTTCCAACAGTTAAATAACAAATACAGAAAGTTCAAGAGTTCAGCATGTAGGAACCTACATCTGAAACAAGGCAGGGGAGGTGGGGAAGCATAAGCAGTTGCAAGAGTAATGTTGTTTTGGCTACTGTTACTGGACCTGCTGAAGCTTACCTGGGATGGAGTTTCAACTCCTTGAAACTTGGTACTTGTGCTTCTATCAGTTCTTCTCTCCCCAAAGTAGTCCAAACTTTCCTACATAGGAAGATAACTTCAAGTGTTAATATATTTATCCCACCACCATTCCCCTTTCCTGAAGGGAGGACAGTAAACTAGAATTCCATTAGTCAATTCCAATAAGGGAGTGCAAGTAAAAATATGCAATAGTTGTTTTGGTACTTTCTAAAGGAGGCTTTTAACTAGAATAAAAAAGTACTAATTAGGAAGTCAGATACATTAAGTCTGCCATCTATGAAAGAGAGAAGGAGAACAACATGTTTTCTAAGCAACTGCTTTAGAACCATGTGTATTCAAGTGGCCTGTGGCAGACCAAGCTGAACTTAATTCAGATCTTCACAAAGCAAACTGAGAAAAAACAAGTGATTAAATGGATCCACAGTCAGCCCAGACCACTTTGAGTGACCTGCACCTTCTGCAGACCATGTCTCCAGATTGGTATACTGGACCTGAGAAGCTAAAGCAGCATATGCATCTGTCCTGGCTGGGACTTGCTCTTTCTCCCTTTTCCCAGAAGGGCTTCTTCCTGTAACACTGGCAGTCGAGATAATTCTCGATGCCTCACGCTACTTGGAGACCACTTAAAAACAGTGATGTTATCTCTAGTAGAGCATGCTCAGAAGCCACCTACAGTTCAAGAAAGGCATTGCCTGAAATCCTATGTCTATTATGCCTCCAAAAAGATTGCTTCAGAGTTGGTATCTGTTCAATTTTACTTTCTCCATTCTTCCTGATCAACAATAGTCTTCATCAGAAAGGAACTTACCTAGTAGTAAGATTTGCAAGAACTTTATTTTTAAAAAGAACAAAAAACTTTGTTATAAAGAACAAAGCATCAGTTCACAGTGTTCTTTTTTCTAGTATGGAGTTCTTCCAAAGTATTAATGCATTTCACCAATTAAGTAGACTCTAAAGAACTCTGAATACTAAAAGAATCAAAAAATAAACCACCATTTTTTACCTTTGCACTCTCAAACTGGTCACTGTCTATGAGCCAGGTACAAACCATTGTTCCAGTCCTCCCTGCATTAGAAATAAGAGACAGGGTGATCTACAGGAGTTCAAAGATATTTGGGATTTTGTGAAGATGAAATTCTTCCATTCTCTACATTTCAGAAGTTTTAAGTGACAGTAGAGTAATCAAGCGCCTGTATTTCTAGAAAGAATGAGTTAAGAGAAGATACTGCAGTTTGTTAACTTGTTTCTTGAAAGCAGTGCCCACATTTCTTTGTAATATTACTGGAGACACTTTGGAAGCTGGCTACTATCTCATACTCCATGCAATAAGGGAGTGCTAAGTACACCCTGCTAGATGAGGCTACAGCATTGTCAAGTGCCAGTCTTTAAGTCAAAAGTTACTTCTCTGCCCCAACTTTTCCACCTCCAACCTCACTAAGAAGGCATAAAGACTGCTAGCACAACACTCCTATATTGTCTCAGCTTTGAGTTTAAAAAGAAAAAAGCTCAGAGTTCAAGTCATCCCTCCCTACACTTGTTCTTCAAACTGGCTTTAGCCTGCAGGTAGTTTCAGTATTGAGTTTTGCAAAACCTTTAAGCTACAGTTCAGACTGGGGGAGACTTCTTTATGTTAAGTAACCACTGGTTTAAGTCAAGTACTTGCAGTAGTAACAGCAGGTGGACAAAGATGCGGCAGATGTTTGCACGGAGGTTCGGTTTATTTGCACAGCTATCTGTGCACTTAAACAGCTCCTGCACTACCACAAGTAACAGACAGCATCCACATGTCAGCTCATATGCAGTAACTTCAGCTATCTTGTTCCCATAAGACCACATTGCCCTATCACATAACACTGTGTACCTTGATTTAAGGTCCAGCAGTACCTAAAACATCCAGGGAGGAGTTAAGGAGCATTTCATCTTGAGTGCCACCACACAGCTCATACAGGACAACCTGTTCTGTATATGGTACATACAGGACATCAGTCCCAGTCAGTGTGGGTTTATGAAAGGCAAGTCCTACTTGACTAACCTGATCTCCTTCTATGACAAGGTGACCCACTTAGCAGATGAGAGAAAGTGCTGTGGATGTTGTCTGCCTAGACTTTAGCAAAAGCTTTGACACCATTTCCCACAGGAACTGGCTGGTCATGGCTTGGACAGGTGTATTGTTTACTGGGTAAAAAAAAAAGCTGGATGGCCAGGCCCAAACAGTGTTGGTGAATGGAGTTAGATCCAGTTGGCAGCTGGTCACAAGTGGTGTTTCCCCAGGGCTCAGTATAGGGGCCAGTTCTCTTTAATATCTTTATCAATGATCTGGACAAAGGGATCAAGTGCACCCCCAGTTAAGTTTACTGACAGCACAAAGTTGGGCAGGAATGCTGAGGAGCAAGTTGTGCCTGGAGAGGTTTAGACTGGATATTTGGAAAAATTTCTTCACCAAAAGGGTTGTCAAGCACTGGAAGAGGCTGCTCAGGGAAGAGATGGAGTCACCATCCCTGGAGGTATTTAACCAATGTGTAGATGTGGCACCTGGGGACATGGTTTAGTGGTGGACTTGGCAGTTGGATAATATTAAAGATCTCTTCCAACCTAAACAATCCCACGATTCCCTCCCTCTCCCCCACAGCAATTAAAAAGCTTAAGTCTTATTACAGTGCAGGATATTCAGTGTGGGTGACTGGCTACCAGGGAGCCAAAGCAGAAGCTTAACTCTTTTTGAACGTATCAGTTCCAGCAGCTCCCTATCCCCAGCCTCTCCTGGGGAACTGCTGTCCCAGCAGCCAGGACAGCAGGAATTTACTGAAGAACATTAAGATATCAGATGCCACCTTAGATTAAAAACCAATCTGGGCTATCTAGAAATGGGGTTGTGCGATACTAAACACATGGTACTATACTGTTGCTAGTCAGTGTCTGCAGAATTTGTCAAGTTATGCTCTAAACCAATCTCATGCTATGGTTTAAGGCCACATATCAAAATAAGCCATGATAAGAATAAGGTGTAATTTGTAGTATACACTAATTATACATGAGCAGTCCTACCTTTGCCTCCTTTACAGTGAATTGCTATGATGTTCTTTTCATCTTGACTCATCCATTCACGGACACTGGCAGTGAATTTCAGCATGTCCCTAAATAAGAGGAAAGTCATCAGATCAAAGCAAATGCCTGCACAGAGCTACCATGATGTATGTATTTCTTGACAAGACTCACTGTAGTGCTGGGACATTGTGGTCATCAATAAAGATCCTTTCTACCCTGTAGTGGAAGTACTTGGGATCATAGCCTTTTTCACCTACAAAGAAAATTCTGAAGTTATGCCAGGAAGGGGAGTAGGATTACAAATAAAGTGGCTTGTGACACACAGCTGCTCATCTGAGCATATACTATGTTTAAAGTGCAGTAGTATAGACAGACAGATGACAGTGGAAAAAAAAAATGAGGTAATTTAGCTAAAACCATGCTTGTTTAGCTTCTAGTTTCACACCTCTCACTTCAGCTAAAATTCATCTCCACATCCAGATGGCCATTCCTTTCCATAGGGATTATTACAGTATCTGACAGTTAGTGTTCTGATGTACTATCAGTGTCAACCACAGCAACCACCAGCTAGAGTGGTAGCCCTAACGGCTCATCTGTGATCCCTATCCATCCCTCTGCTGGTCAGAGGACAGTTTTGCTTTTTCAGGACTTCAGGTGTCAGTGCTCCTTTATCATACCTTGCTTCCAGCTCTGCTATGAAGCAAGAAACACAGGATAGTTGTTTCTGAAGTACTTTTCTGGTGTATTTTTAGCCACCTCTAAACAAAAGAGCATTTAACTATTCCTCCACTTCATTCTTCTAAGCCTTCGTTAGGAAATTCTCCAGTATCACCCCAACTTTTAGCCCAGGTTTAGTTTTCCACTTTCATTTTCCAATAAAATGCTTTGGAACACTAAGGCAATTATTCAGCATAAGCAAGGAAGCCTAAACTTCAAGGCCTCCAGTATCTCTTTTGCAAGCTCCAGGACAGCATTAGATACTCAAAGTCAATAGCCACTTTCAGGACAGATGGTAATTAGAGACAGCTACGTCCTTTTGACACATTATATATTCTCAGAGATTTGTTTCTGTCAACAGCATACTTTGAAGAGATGTTTTTCTATTTTAGCTGTATTTCAATGTAGTCAGCAGCTAAGTATACTTACTGCAGAGATTGTAGACTTTATAGTGGTCTGCGTGTTTGGTGTCCAAAAATCTTGCAACTTCCTAAAGCAACAAGAGTTTAGAGTAGTTAGGTCTCTACTCTGTATTTCCACTGCTACCTCAACCCCTAACCCCCAGGTGGGGTCAGCAACTGCATTCATAAATAGCCTTTGGACAGCAGGCCTTCCAGCCCAACAGCTCAGGTTCTTCTCTGGAATAGAAGTACTACTCCATCTTCTCTGCCCTATATATTTATGTTTCTACAATATCAGCTGGCATAGCTCTGAAAAGAGCATTATACAGACCTTTTAAATATCTTAATTTAGATGATTAAATAGTTCTTACCAATCACACTCCTACTAGCCTAGGACAGAACTGATTTGGTTCTCTGAAGCATTCCCAAAGAACAGGAGCTTCAGAACACCAGTGTGTCCACACTGTGAGATACATCCCACTAAGCTCAGCTGAGAGACTACAACACAAGCAGTACAGCACAGTGGAGACTAACACTTAGTCATTCCAAACAGCCAAACCAGCAGAACTAGGATTGACTTATCTAGTCCACATGCAAATTAGTGGGAACTTAAAAGTGAAAAAAATCATTCAGAAATAGTGAACTTGGCAAATGAGAGATTTTTACCTCTATAGGGTTCCTATAGAAAGACTGCTTCCCAGAAGATGGAAACGACATTGCAATAATGCGATCTGTGGAGAAGACAGCAAGCTGAAGTAACAGGGGAAAGCCTCCCTGTATGCAAGGACTACATGATTGAGAGCAACATCATTATGAAATTGCTTACTTCTACCCTAATTATAAGGACAACTTATTCGTTTCCAAGACCCTTTGCTCTACATTTAGCATCACTAGAGCAAGACAATAATGCTCCCCAAAGCACCTATTATTATTAAGCATCAAACTCCACAGAATCACAATCAAAAAAAAAACCAAACCATAAGTCAGTTTCTCAGCTGTGGTTCATGAGGCCTCAGGAGAATTTCTATCAATACATACAGAGCACATATGACCTCTCTCCTGGAAGGCTAATCTTTGAAAACAGTGTCAGAGTCAGGAATCCATATTTCAAAATCCCACAGAAAAGGAGTAAGCCTGGTTTGACTTCATACTTAATTTTCATTAGTCTAAAACATTGCCTGTATTTCACGTAAAGCACTAAATCAAGTAACTAGTCTTAGCAGGATGTAACATGCTGCAAAGTCTCATTTGTTTCTACAAACCAGTAACATAAGTGAGATCCAGATCAAAGCCATCTTTCATATAACGCCTTTTGTTTTCAGAGACCTGCCAAAGAAAGAAAAGTTAATCTTCCAGAGGAATGCCAGAGATCAACAAGTGTTGCCTGTTACCAGGAACTAAACCAACCATCTAGACTCTGAAGTCAAGTCAAGTAGCAGAGCTCGATTTTGCTACAGCAAAGTTCACAGCATTAACCAAGAATGTTCCTTATATTAGCTTTAGGTGGAGGCTCTGTGCAGAATTTTTACTCTGAAGTACTGAAGTTCATTCTAGTGTAAAGAATGCTGCAGTTATGAATCTGTCATTACTATTTGAGCATTTGGGGGCTGAGGGAAGGAAGAAGAAAGTGAAGGGCAGCATAATCAAGACTGCTTATTCCTGGGCAAGAGGACATACTTGAAGCTTCAAGTACCACTTCAGTGCCCTGATAAAAATAAGAGGCATTTACAACAGATATAGCTTCAACAGCTAGGCTGTTTTGCCTCCACCTGGAAGAAGCAGTGAAGCATTAAAATTCCTATCCTCCTCTATGAGTGAAAACAGTCTATGTACCACACAAATTAGAAATTACTAATTGAGACATTTGATGATGCAATCACTTTAATATGCTGGCCTTTCAGGTCAAGTTGCTGCTTACTTGAGCAAAGTTAAGAATGATTAGCTATGCTGAAGTCAGAGGCAAAGCTCCAGTACCCTGTCATGCACACTAAACAGATGTGCTGCTTAGGCACAACTACATTGTTGCAGACCAACAGGCTGTGGGTAGTCTTGCTACTATTGATGGCTATGTGGAGAAAGAGCTGGAAACAGTAATAGTAGCCTAGATATAGCAAGAGGCCAACTTACCATTCTCCTGGTCACCACTTCAAGTTGCTTCTTTTGTGAAGCCAGGCGAAATATTCTTATCAATATGACAATCCTCAGAACTCGGAAGAGAGTGACCATTCTAGATGAGAGTCAGATTCACCATGCAAGAAAATTAACACAAACTTAAATGCAAAGCTTAAAGCTATTTAAAAGCTCCCTCAGAGTTTAAAGCTTTCTTCATATACTTAACTAGGACTTCTCAGGCCGATTTTGGAGAAAGAATATTGTGCTTGAAGAACACAGTGTTTTCAGTGTTGAGGTTTTTTTTGGGGGAGTACATATTCTGAACAGCTAACTAGGAACTAGGAAATAGAACTAGGAAATCGCCTACTTGGTCAGACTTTCACAAGCACCTCTGCAGAGAAACAAATTCCTATAATACTACTTATGTTAACCCCAAATTCTTGTTCCTTGAAGGTTGTTCAAGTACATATTTAAGCATAAGTAACCACCTGAAAATAGCTGAAGAGAGAAGCTAGACAGGTTATATACAACATGCCTTAAGAAACCTGAGGTCAGATCAGTATAAACCCTGTGTTTAATCATTCTGCAACTTGAGCAGATGATTTGGTTTGAGGAACTTTGAACTGCCGTTGAACTTTGAAGCAGGCAAGATGCTTATGCGAGTGGTTCTACCAAAGCAACTGAACAGGGGCAGCTGCTTTCACATACCCTTAGGGACTAGGGTAAACTAACACTCACTCCTGAAGGAGTTATATGAGCATATGCTTTTAAGGAGCACATGCACATATTTCAGATCCTGATACACTTAGGCAAGAATCCTGGTGAATACCTGCAGTAAGGGAGACAAACCTCCAGTTAAAGACAGTCTGCTCTCCACTGATGGAGAGATTAAAGTCAGCAAAACAAGGTTGTCCTGGACACCCGGAGGAGAGTTTCATTTTTTCCCCCAAAGTTTCTTCCTAGCCCAGGATAACCCTGCTGGATTCAAACAGAGCTCCCTTGGAGCTAGCAGCCAAGAAGCTGGAAGCCAAGGAGATGAAACAACAGTGGAATGAAGACTCCAAAGCCCCTCTCCCCAGCCTGAACCACAACTCTGAGAAGCATCTCTTAAAGATTAAAGCAGTTTGCACTCTGCCCTTTAGGAAATTAGCCAATGAAGCATTAGCTCCTAGACCCAGCTCTCACTCCCCAATGTTCTTTTCTATAAGTCAGACTTCAAGGAAATGGGTAACTTACCCCAATGCACACCCAGCTAGACAAGATTAGAAATAAGAGACCATATTCCTTCATCAGGGCATGTTGCTTTTATGGCCTGCCACTGAATTTTCACTTGTCACATATATACTTTCATCCATATAAAAGCTACTCAAATTCTAATTATTCCAAGATGTATCAGGTGCTCTCAGAGTGCTGTTAGCTTCTTGAGGAATGGCTATGAAGAAAGAAGTGATAAATCCCAGGTAGGCTACTAGGAATTAGTTGGATTATGTTAGGTGGGAAGATCTCATCCACAAATGGATTCCTCTCATAGATTATCATCTGATCAAGCTACAGAAACTAGATGAAAATATTACTTGAATTAATTTATGCACATAACCAGCATATTTCCCCTCTCCACGACATGGCTGAAAAAGCCAACACATACTACCATGGGGCTTTTGGGAAAGCAAGGTGGAAGAAACAAGAAATAGAAAGAGCTACCAAACTGTCGAGATCCATTAGATGGAGATCCTTCTTCAGCCGTCTGCTGCATTTGCTATTATAATCCAACTCATGTTTCTGACCTTCAGACTCTCTCTCAGGACTGCTGCACACCTTCCCCCAAGAAAAGTTTAAATCAGAGCATTTGACGGCCTCACTATTCACTTTTAGCTACTCCAACTGATATGCTTTGATCATCTCTGCCTTTGAGATGGGGACAGTGTACAGCATAACTATAGACCAAAATTAAATGTCTCTATTCCTCATTAGTCTGTACCATGAAATACTACCACTATTCATGATCTAGAATGCACACATCTAGCTTAGAGATGCCCAAGCAAATTCTTAGAAGACTATGAAGACAGCTCATGTTTAACAACTGCCATACCACTCTTACCTTGGTATCTGATCTGCTGCAGCAAGACCCGAGAAGGAGTATGTCATGTTGATTAACAGAGTGCCCACCACTATGAATGCATCCAAAATATTCAGTTTGGACCAGAAATAGTTCCTGAAGCTGAAACAAAAGAGTTTTAGAGAGATGCTCATATGGATAGCAAACACTGAAATACATCTTCAGGAAGAGAATCACCTACACAGAGGTACTGCTAGAGACAAGCTCTTCTCAAATAGTTCTTGACACTGAGCTCCAAAGACTCATTAAGAAAATAACCTTACACCTGGTCTACACACATCAGTCACAGCAAAGCTGATAGAACTAAAGTGCTTATTTATACCCCAAACATTTTACAGATTATTACACTAGAATGGGCTGCCCAGGGAAACTGTGAATGCTTCATCCCTCGTGGTGTTCAAGGCCAGGTTGGACAGAGCCTTGGGTGACATCGTTCAGTGTGAGGTGTCCCTGCCCATGGCAGGGGTGGGTGGAACTTAATGATCTTAAGGTCCTTTCCAACCCTTTCTATGATTCTATGATTATTCTATAGAAGGGTAACAGACAACACACACAACCAAGAAGAGATGGGGCCATTGTCTATGACCAGAAAATTAGCCTACAGAACATTCATGTTTGCAGACCAAGCTTGAAGCATTGCTTCCTCAACTAGCTGGAGGACTTGCCACACTAACTTAACATTTATTTGCTCATGTCTTACCCTTCAACAAACACCCTCAGCAGAACATCGATGAGGAAGAAGAGTGCTATCGCCAGGGAAACACCTTCAAGAATCTCTCTAACACCTTTCTTCTCACCAATAGCCAGATCCAGAATTACAACTATAATGTCCACAATGATAAGCACAACTCCAAATACTCTGCAAAAAGAAAGATACTAGTGAGCTCAAGAGGTAGGAATGAATTGCTGACATTTGACCAAAAAGCACAAGCCCAGATTTTTATTTTAACCTGTTCCAGCAAAGCATGTCATTTTATATACAGGATTGAAGCATTCTTGTATAAGCAGGATCCAACTGCATTCAAGTGATCTGCATAGAGTATATAACCCATGTGGAACTGTATATTTACCCCAGACTCAGCTGTATTTATTTACCTATAATTCCACAGCTACCTAGAAGTGCTGAAGATCTGAATGCTTTAAGGCACACAAGTATCAGTGCTGCCTTCCAGCTTATTCTCTTTCTCTTGCACTCATAACTTACCACAGTCATGATAAAGAAAGTTATTTTTAAGGGACTATACTGACTGTAACAGCTTACCTTGTTCCAGCACCTAGATTGCATAAAACTGACCAACTGGCTGTTCAAAGGCTGCCACAGCCTGGAGTAAGCCATTAAAAAGCTTTTATCCAGGTCAGCAGCATTTACAGTTCTGACTTCCAGCTCTAGTTGGAGAACACAGCCCTAGCTTCTTTAAGACTTCTTTCCCAAAGTACTTTTCTCAAGTCATCCTTTCTGGGGGTGACAGGATTCAGTATTTTTCACACAGAGCAGGCTGAAGCCATTGTTGTTCAAGGAACTTTCCAAGTTCTCACACCAGAAATAAGGACTGTTTCTGTCTTGCCCGTATCATCACAGGCATGAGCTTTTACCTGAATCCAAATGACATCACAAATGGGGAAATTTTTCTCCTAATTGCACTGCAAGAGAAGAGAAGTTGCATCAAGTCAAGTGACATTTTGCTATTGATGTTAGCCACAAAAGCACTCTTACATTCTTTTGTTCACATTCTTTCCAGTTTAGAATTCTGTATAGCAGTGATTTCTTTAAGAACAGATTATTCAGTCGTATTCATGAAGAATATAGGTTAAGACAGTACTTGAAAGCAATGCTTCGACCACTTCATAGAAAAAGTGATCAGTACTCATCAGACCCTAGAAGCGTAATAGTATGCACTTATGCATAATAGTATGCACTTATGCATAACACTACTCAGTGTCAAAATTCCAATGATACTAAAAGTCTGGCTTAAAGCTTATAACTGGGCATTAAGAAGTGGGCTTATATAACAGCTATTGGTCAAAAGGAAGATTGAAGGACAAACAACTCTTAAGGTGTCATCTTGTTCAAGATATTAGCTTATTATATCAGACATTTCTTTTTTTTTTTTTTCTAGGAAAAAGCTGCACTTGTTAATAGCTCCAGCTACTGCTTCGGTGCTCTTGGAATAGAGGAAGAATAGAGGAAGAAAAATACATCTTTTACGCTTGGAAGGAAATACCAGTTTGGCTTTCAGATTGAGGTCTTTAATGCCTTTTAAGAAAATGAGGTGAAGCTAAATTCTTGCAATACTGAGAGTTATCTCCAGCCCCAGTAGGGTCCCACCTCTGTTTTCAGTTATAGATTATCATGTGCTGCTTTTTTGGTGTGCTTTAAGCCGTCTAGTTTAAAGCTAGGCCTTTGTGTAATTGTCTCACTAGCTGAAAGTCTCCTTAGGCTACACCAAGAACTAAGGTAGAAGCAACTACCCGCAAATGCCAAGTTCTGACAGTTCGAAAAACAGATTACCAGTCTGTTAAGTAATCCCAAGATTACTTAACTACTGTAAGTACAGTCTTTTCTTAGACACTTAAAAGAAAACACTTTGCCCAAGTATACCGCTAACAACAGAATCTACCAGAAGTTCTGACATACTGACAAAAAGTACCAGTAGATACTTTTGTTTGCATATCTATCTTATCTTCCCTGTTATATACAGCTACTACATTTCCTCTCCCCACCATTAGAGATACCACTGTTACAGGAAGCCTTTGTCAGCTCAGTAATGCATATTGCACCCCAGTGACCCTGTCCAAGCTACTTGTTTCCTCTAGGGTAACTTGAGCATTGCATTTCACTTTGCGCATATCATTAACACCTCAGTTTAAGACAAGGCTAGATATCTCTGAAGTGATGAGGAAGCATCTTGCTGGGCTTACCAAATTAACCCACACCTCTCATTATTAGATTCAAGGTCTAACCAACAAACACCTGCATTCTTAAGCAGAAGGATACATATGTTGCAGTACACACTTTTCCCACGGAAGTCAAGGATGCAATAATAGGTCTTGTCTTGAAGGCAACCTAGCATACAGGGGGTTTTCCTTGCATTTATGAATGCCCAATATCTGAGGAAGTGTAATTATTGCAGTGTTAGCAGTTTGTTGGTCTCTTCCCAGTCAATCCTGCAATGCAAACATAGCAGGTATACCTAGACTCCAAATTCCACAGCCTAAGGACAGGTATCTTTATTACGTGCACTAAAGATTGAAATACATACACACCACTCCAATTTGGCCTGCCAACATCTTACATCAGCTGAGAATGTAGCACATTTGCTCACATACTTAGCTAAAGGCCTTTGTAAAATGCATTTGTAAACGTCAACTCCCAAATTCTACAAAGACACGTTGTCACATTGAAGACGTGAGATAACAGGCTTAGTCTTATTGTTCTTGACCTGCACAGAGAAACAAGTCAATATATGTTACTGACTCAACTAAGTATACTATAGGAGTTAGTAATCTGGTGACAAGAGCTAAACACTGCTAGAAAATAACTAATTCAAGAATAGAGTTAACCACTAGCAAGTTCAGACAGTTTAGTCTTGAGGGGATGATCCTTATTCGCCTCAGATACCCATTCATCTTATTTTCTTGCCAGCATTTGTTCTTCTGTGCTGTCCCAAAATCATTCTTTTGGGAAAGTTTAAAGTAGTTTGGACTCCCCATTCTCATAATATGATGGACTTGTAGCTAGTTCTTAGGTTGAGCTTTCATCTCTAGAGGCATAAAGAAGCTTCCTGAACTTACTTGTCTTTATTATATACTAGAGCAAATGTCAATATCAAGTGATTCACTGGGCTTATCTCTACTTCAGCAAGCCACCTTCCTCCTTATTTTGGTTCAACAATTTCCACTTTTAGGGGTAAGCTAGGCATTTAATATATTATTAGCTTACCTGGAACAGCTGTCTGGTCCATTATCCTCATCATGGCCATCATCAATCTTTACTGTGGGCTCTTCTGCTGTTGGAGAGCTGGCAAAGGAATAACACAAGTCACATACTGATAGAGAAGTCAACTTTATATATTGCTGTCCTTCATTGCTCCAGAGAAAAGAACGTTAACTGTCAGCTAAGCAGTGAGGAGCAGAGTGGGCCAAAGTACTGGTGTAGTACCAGCAGAAGAAATACTTCTACATTGGAACAGCAGAACCTTTTGGCTTGTACTGACTTAGCTTCCATTAGCAATCTATCTTGCAGAAGTGTCTTTCTGGGGAGGAAGGGAACATATGTGTTCAGCAATAGGATTAAGGGTTTTGAAGTTCAGTATCCAAAAGCCTGCTGAGGATTTAACAGTCCAGACTCTGGAAGGAAACATATATATACATACACACACACATATACATATATATGTGTGTATGTGCAAAGCTGATTCCGAGAGTCCAAATTATATTAATGCTATTACAGTATACTACTTGTTCAGAGAACGAATGTTTTTGCCAGGAAAAGCCATAGCACAGAGATGTTTATGTGCAGAGCAGGATACCAGACCGGAAACTGGAAGACCAGAGCAGCAGCTGAGCTAGTGCTAGAACAGCACTTTTTGGTGGTAGTGGCTGCTTGCCATAACTTCCTTAAAAGTGTCTCTTTAGATTAGGCTTTTGTTTAGCCACCTGAGAAGCTCTGAAGGCCACATGATATCCTCAGAGAAAGTAACATCCAAATCCAGGAGTTTCTAATTAAGCCTCCTCCAGAGAAATACTGTGCTGTATAATAGCACAGTCACAGTGTTTGCTGTGGCTCTGCCTCTGGCATGATTGCTTCTTGGGCAGCAGCAACTACATACGCATGCTCAATATTGACATTTCCATGCTGTTCTGAGGCAACATTAGTTTGAAGCATTGGTGTAGCAACTCAGAAGACTCAAGTAATCTTCATCCTCCACAATGGACCCATGCACCAGCATGCAGTTTCAGCAACCAATACTGATGGTTCACCAGCTGCACTCAATATCAGACGGAACAGAGAAAAGATTCCACCCCAAGAGTTCTGGCATTTAAGGCTCATTTTTCAGCTCCAGCATCTCCAGATGCTAGTATCTTCATTTTGTTCCTAGAACTGAAGCAAAGCTCTAGTGATATACGGCCGTTCAGCTTTGCTTCCCAGCTATTCTTATGGGATAGTTACTTGTTAGGTTCCACTCAATGAACAGCTGCTACAGCTAGTTTGCTGCAAGTCACTTGCTTATCCTTATAGACACATGAAATGCACCAAATGCCACATTCTTATCCTCTACTGTGATTAAAACAAGAATGAACAACATTAGTGGCTTGGGTTAGGAAGCCAATCTTTAACACAAAAGAAAACAGGACCAAAGTCCAAGCATGCTGCTTCCATTGTGCTCTCACACAAGAATTCAGTCCTAGATAATGCTTTCCTCAGTGGGAGTTTGCTTTGCTAAGCACTCTACATCTGCTTGTTGTCCAAGCTAGAACAAGCTCTCTGCCACAACCTACTATATCCAGTCTTTGACTATCAGGTGGAAGAGGAAAAAAAGATACACTAGAAGAACTTGTTTCCACCCCACACACTCTCCATCAAAGCATAAGCTTTTCTGACTGTTCATAGCTAAAGGGAACTTCAGACTTAAGGCTTTTAGGGACAGCAGAACAAGAGCATCTTGCTCTACAAGAGACCTTAACAGTGTTTCTGGATGCTAGAAGTGAGTGAGTTTTAATCCCATGAGTTTGTTAAATCAGGGCTGGGTGCTTTGTACTTTTTAACTACTTCAAGAAGTCAATCACAGCAGCATATTTCCCTCAAAGATATGACTCCTCTCAAATGACAGCATTGGGGTGGGAGGATACAAACACTATAACCTATATAAACTTCAAGCACTCAATCATTATTTTTGTTACATTTAAAGTACTAAGAAACTCTAGGTAGGGGACCACACACAGCATACCTCAATCCCAAACCCACACACTGGTACAGTTCATTTCACTCACCTGGATGCTTCTGTCAGCTCTGCCCCTTGTTCATACCTCACAACTGTCATTTTCCCTGTTGTTGCTCTGCTGGTCTTAAGAGACACACATCAAGTTAAAGGGAGATCAGTAAAAGAAACAGTAAACACCAGCATCCTACAGCACATAATCATGTTACCAGCAGACAGACTTTGCTTAATTTTCAACTACTCCCTCCACCACAGCTGACAAAGCAGCCTTTCTCTATAAGGTTACTGAGAATCAGTGCACTAAGCAGTGTGATGGACATTTTTACTATACCCAACATACAATAGTGACAACTTGAAAACAGCATCTTTACCTCACTATGAGGCATTCCTCACTGTTTCAAGCTATGAGACACGGAAGAGCCGCAGCTGGCACCTCCGAGAAAGGTGCAGCCCCAGGCTGCTCCGCCAAGCGCAGGCTGGAAGCCCCGGGGAGCGGGTCCAAGAGCCCCGCACACATCACCTCCCCGGGCGGGAGGCCTGCACTTGGTCCGAACGCTTCCCCCCTCCTTCAGAGGCGGTCGTCGCTCGGGCACAGCCTCACAGCCCCAGGGTGGGAAGCGGCTCCCACTGCGGCGGGTGCTGTCCCACCAGCAGCCTGGCCGCGCCCCAGAGCGGGACCGGCACCGGCGAGCCGGGAACACCGCTTCCCTCCCGGCGGAAGCCCCGCAGGCGGAGCCCCGGCCCAGCGGCCGCCACACGGAACCTGCGGCTCCGCAGTGGGACAGCCCGCGGTGCCCCAGCCCGCCGAAGCCCGCTCTCCCCTCACCTCAGCGCGGCACAAAGTCGAGCCCGGACACCCACCCCCTGCCCTCCGCGCACTCAGCGGAAAGTTGCGCTAAACTTCCTGCGGGCTGTTCCCCGACCCTCCCGCCTCCGCCGGGCCGCACAGCCCCACTCACCCGCCGAGACCAAGCCGAGCCGCGGAGCGCGAACGCAACCACAGCCCCCCCGGAATGCGGCTAAATGGC